>PVJO010009702.1:0-68143 GCA_004026905.1 Hystrix cristata | reverse complement strand
AAAAAGAAGGAGGAAGAAAGGGAGAGACAAAGAGAAAAAAAAGAAAGAAGAGGAAAGAAGAGGAGGGGGAAGGGGAGAGGGAGAAACTTGGAGAAAGACTGATGATCTTACTGACCCTAGTTTAAGTCACATACGATATAGAGAAGGAGAAAAAATACTATGATTGGCTCAGTTCAAGTAAGGGATCCTCCGCCCACCTCACTCCACCAAAACCCTCAGCGGCACTGGGTGGGAAATGCTTGTTGTCTCTGCCACAAAATAGCAGCAACCCTTCCCATGTGAATGGGATGGGGGAGGAGTGAGAAACACTCCTCAAAAGAAACAGTTCTTTTCCCAAAAGAAATCAGAAGTGCTGAGAAAACAAAAAAAGAAGGAAGTGCCTTTCCATACCTTTTTATATTTTTTAAAACTCTACACACACTATTACAACCTGTTGTAGACATTAGTAAACCCTGACACATTATTTGTACCTAATTGTGTATGACTTTTTCTATACACTGTGTGTCATTCAGCACTTTGATAAGCTCTTTGCGATTTTCCCACCTGGTAGCCAATTTATTTTGCTTTAATAAGATAAATTACCAAAATACTGCACCTCTCTTGGTACTCTTTTCCTTTTTACACTGTGTTAAGTAATGACATATATATTCAGTTTATGTATAGTGAATGTTAGCATGTGACAGCTGAATTTGTTTTTCACAATGTAAAGTGAATGATAATATCTCACAGGCTGATTTATTTCCTTCTTTTCTATCCACAATGATCTCACTATGCTATTTCAGCTTAAAAATATGGATATCAAGACACCAGCTTTTTTAACTCTAGAGAATAGTTCTTTCCCATCAACCAATAATGTTACTTAAAAGAGGAAAGAGAGGGGCAGAAAATAAAGAAATATTTCTCAAGGCCATCTAAGCCAAATAAACAAACAAGAATCCCCCCAAATTACATAAGTTTTGCCAACACTGCAAAAAAGATTTCTTTTGTTAAGATACAAGACATAGAAATTCTCATGAAAATAACAAAATCAAAGCACGACTTCTTATAATTAGTTATGATTTTTATCATCATACTGTTGACACAAACTTGTGTCAAAAAAATGAGGGAAATTGAACTAAAATATCTTGGAGATAATAACAGAAAAAAAATAGCATGAAGTCTTGTTTTATGGGGCTTTCACTGTAAAGGAACCTAGTAGATTTTATCTCCGTTTAGAAAATCATACATGCTGGGTCCACAACATTGATTTATGCTGTGACATAATATGCTTTTGACACAAAAAGTACTTGTCAAAATGCTAGCTACAAAGGCAACTATTCTGAGTTTTTCAAAAGGGAGCAAGGAATACCTTAGCTTTCATCAATCAATAATACATCTGACATAAATATGATTGAAAACTGACAGCTACAAAGATGTGATTTAGATGCTTCAAGTTCCTGCAAATGAAACAGTGAGAAATATCAATTTTGTATTTTATAGTAATTTTGCTGGAATGTAATTGAATCTATTCATTGCAGTAGGCATTGTAATAATCATATCAGTAATTGGTGAGTCATGCCATGAATAACATCTTTAATTGAATACTTGTTTTCATTGTATAGCTCCAATTCTGCCTCAAAATTGGGTTCAATTTGGCACTATAGAAGAATAATTTAATCTTTCATCTTCTGTCTGTCTTTTATAAGTAATTTCATGTTTTAAAAATGCACCAAAAAAAGGCTAAGTAATTATGCAGGATTTTAACTGATCGTAATGAACAAAAATGGTGACCATTAATTTTGGAAGATACGATATGTCTGAAATCCTGAAGAAAAGTAGTATATATATTCATATAACTAAAGAAAAATGTCTGTTCTAAGTGACTTTGGGGAAATCATACCATTGCAAAATATTTTTCTCAAAACTTACTCTGCCTTGGGCCTTCAAAAGTTGCTATTTGCACACATTGGTGCACACTCTGGGCTTTCCCATTGCAAGTTCATTTATGCGCGAGGCGATATAGAAAGGAGTCAGTAGACATGCCTCTTACTTTGACCTGACTGCCCCGCCCAGTCAGTTCCCCAGAGTCAGACTACTTTTACAAAAACAAGAACTTGAATTAACTCATAGTTCTGGATATTTAAGGGCAGGGTACCAGCACTGGCTCAGCTAGAGGGAGGACCATGCACCAGATGACGTCACAACAGCAGAAGCGTGTGCGGGAGGAAGAGATCACATCACACGACAGGAAACCAGAAAGAGATTCAGGAGTCAGGTTCACTCTTCTAACAGTCCGCTCGGAGGGCCCGTGAGAGCTACCCTAAGGCAGCTCCCGCAGTGACACAAGGTCCACTCACTAGTCTCACTTCCTGAAAGTCCCAGTTCCCCAGCATGGCCACACTAAGGACCAAGCAAGCTCCCAAGACAGAGCCTTAAATATGTCTCTGCAGTTTGGGCTTAACTCTGATTCTCTGGTGATCTATCTGAGAGCAAAATTACTATAATTTGGATCCTGAATACACCCCATCAAAAAAGAAGCCATGGGTTGTAGGCTATGGCACTACGAAGAGGCGTGGTGAAATCCTCAGGAGATCGGCCAGGGAAGGAAGGAAGTGACGTCACTACGGGAGTGCACTTGGAATATGTAGTGGGATCCTAGCCCCTGCCGCCCCTTCTCCCTCCCCCCGCTCTCCCTGCTCCTTCCCTCCTTCTGTCTCTCCCTCCACCCTCCCTCTCCCCTCTTTTTCTCCCTCCTTCTTTCTCTTTCCTGGCTGCCATGAGGTGAGGTGAGTCCATCCGCCATGAGGTATACAGGGCTAGTCGGCTCTAAGTTCCCACAACAATACACTGTGCTGCAACAGACCCAAAAGCAACGAGGCACGTGTCCGTGAACTGAAACCTCTGAAACTATGAGCCAAAATAAAATTTTCTTCCCCATCGATTGATTATCTTGGGTGTTTGTTTCAGTAACAGAAACATGACTAAAACTCACACACTCTGGAGCTGGTCCTCTATAGTATAAGAGTCTCAAAAGATACATACGTAGCGAATGGAGCCCAAATGCTGTCCTGGAGTGAAAGCCATCACAGATCAGCCATTCCATAATCAACCTAGTGACCCGGGAGCAAGGAAAGTATATGCTTGCCCACTGAGCTTGGGAATAGTTTATTAAAGCCGCAGCGAACCGATATAGATAGCAGCCTTCGCTAAGGTAGTTAGGGTACAGAGTACAAGGTCACACTCCTTGAAGACTAATCTACAGTTTGTTAGGTGTGTTTCTTTGTTCAAGTTAAATCCATGCCTCAGTCCTCTCATTTATAAAATGGGATGATAATAGTATCTGTCTCATGCAGTTCGTATTTGCAAACTGCTTAGGATGTTTCCTGTATTAGTTCCTGTAACAGTGTATATTGGCTATAGGAAATATCAGTAATCCATCAATGTGCCAGCTAAAGCCTCCTATCAAGAACATGACAATCTCTGTATTAGATGCTTCTTCCAGAGAATGCTTGCTTCTCCAGAGACGGCGTTCCCTGTAATCTATGTTGTGTAATGTTTAAGACTGCCATATGGTGAAAATTTCCTTCTAATGAGTCTCATAACTTGCATTTGAGTTTTTGTTTCATCATCTGAATATCGTTCCAGATACTGATTTTCAATATCCTCAATAAAATAGGTATGTAATAGTTCTTAGGTCTGCAGAGTTATCAGCATTATATTAGCTGCTCCATAGAAAATATTCTAGTACAATGAATAATGCATTAAAAACATTTAGTAATGTTAGTTATCCTTAATTTGGGCAAACAATTTTAGAAACTACCAGGTCACTTTTAGCTTTAGAAATGGATTGTAACTTCAAAGTATTGTTTACCTAAATTCACCAAAAAGCAAACTTCTCTGATCTATTTAAGGCAAAGTAGATTTAAACACACACACACACACACACACTCACACACACACAAAATACCAATGAAAATAGCACTGCAGCATTTCTCTCCTCAGCTCCCGCAAATCTCCTGAGCTTTTATTTTCATTTTACTCTGATATATCACTACCATACAAATCATGAAAATCATAAAAATGATTCCTGTTATTATGTCTGTGTTATTTTCTCTATTTTTATGTAAATAATGTTGTCTGTACTTTCTATTTACTAACAATATTTCTGTTATTAATCAAAAGAGCCCTCAGATCACATTCATTTCAACAGCAATTTAATTTAAAAGGTAAGATGTGGATTATGTGAAATACTCAGCCATAATGTGTGTGTGTCTTTTACATGAAAATAACCTTAATTTCCCTGCTTGACTGAGAAAAGAAATAAAAAGAGTGATTGCTATAAATCAAGAAAAATTCATAACTTGCTGGAGGTGTAACAGCTGTTGATTTAAGGTTTGCATCTTTGATAACATGCTGCTGCTGGGGAGATAACATCTTTTTGACAAAGCCGTGAACATAAAAATTACAAGGCTTTAGTCAACATTTAAATATTTTCTCTGTGTCACTTGCAGAAAAAATATTTCCCTTATTCACTTATACTAAAATATTTGAAATACATTGTATCTCCAGCAAGCTTAACATTAAATTTAACGTTTTCTTGTTTCATAGGTCTGCAGTAGACCTACCACATCACAAATAAAACTAAGTGAAATTATCCTTCATTTAGAGAAATGATCTACTATTATTATGTACAGGAGTTCCTTCCATTGGTGACACACATTCAGAACTGAGCATTCACTTGGGATATTATTCCTTTTTTTATTATTATCAGCTAGAAGTAAGTGATTGAAAAATTAGGTGACAAAGCAAAGTAAGTGTTGCATTGACTGGAGAAAATATCTCCAAAGTGTAATCTGGAAAATGCGTGAAAGAAAATAACTTTGCCAAGCACTTAGAAACAATTTTAATGTTTTTATTTATCGAAAGCCTACTGCAATGTTGTATGTGTTCCGCACTTTTGACTCACAAACTATGAAATTTTATGCTGAGCTTTCATGTTTCTTATTTATCAGTGAAATACACTGAAACTATCAAGAAATATACCACAAATAACACGAAGAACCTTGAATCTCCTCACTCTTCCACAAAACCCAACGTACTTCCTTTCTTCTATGATGTGCATTTACCTTAGAAATAGGTAAATTTACCTTAGAAAGTCAGATTTGCTTCTTATTAGTAAATGTTTTTTCCTTTCATGTTGGTTTTACGTAAGAGCCATCTGCAGTGTCACTATACTCCCCACGTGCTCCAGCCTTCTAGCATCCGGAACCACTTTTTCTTTGAACGTGCAGGTAAAATGACTATGCCCTTTGTGCTACGAGCTTAGGAAATACAGACCTCCCTCTTCCCCCTTGAGAACTGGGAAATGGTTGCTTGCTGTTCTTCTGGATATTTCACAGTCTTCAATTTTACTTTGAATTCCTGCTCCTGCCAAATGCTTGATCCCTAAAAGTGGTTTCTTCTCCTATGGCTACTCCCTTCTCTTTGCATCATTTCATTCCAAATTAGACAAAAGTCACGGGCCACTGTCCAAAGTACCATCAGCTAAGGTTATGTGTTCAACAGTGTTATTGGAAGTTTAAAGAAAACAGAAAACAGTTCTAAGTCGAATGTTGCGTATCACTTCCCATTCACACTTTCATTCATCCAATAAATGTTTATTAACCACCTACCATGAGTAGGCACTGTTCAAGATCCAAGAGATCCAGCAATAAACAGAGAAAGCCCCTTGCTCTTGTAGAGCTTTCAGTCTAGTGATGGTGAAGAGATAATAAAAATAAATGAGCAAAGTATATAAGTTAGAGAGTGATGTTATCAAGAAAAATAAGGCAGAAAACGCAGATGGACAATTGGAGGGGTAGAAATTTAAGTAGAGTGGTGGAAGGAAGATTTACTGCCTTTTAGGAACACACATGAAGCACAAAGGAAATGTGGGAAGAGACAGGGGGACATGTTTGTACAGACTGCTTTCAGTAGAGGGATTAGCAGCGCAAAGGCCCTGAGATCCCAGGCTCCCTAGAATGTTAGTTACAGCAAGGAGGATCTAGAGGCTAAGTTCGTTCATTTATTATGACCTACACCCTTCTCATGCCAGAGTCAGATATTAACTGTGTTCTCTTAGTTTCTATATTCTTGGTGCTCTGTTATCTGAGATCTCACCTACTAGAGTGGCTATCTGTCCAGGGCTGACCAGTTTTTAGAAATGGCAGACTGCTGGCTCCAGAGAGCACTTTTCATATGCAAAGTAGCTAAACCAGCCTACTCAGAAGCACCTCTTCTAGCTCCCGTTTACAAACGTGGAGGCAGCATTCCCCTGCCCTAATCACCCCAGGGCCAGGCGCTGGACGACCAGAACCACCTCTATAACCCAGAGCCTGCAGAAATTATTCGCACTGTCCAGTCCAAAGCCTGCTCAGCTGCTTGTCCTGACCCGCCCGCTCCTTCCCAGGAAAACCATAGTGAAGGCTTTACTCATGCTTGCTCCTAGTCTCATATGTCTCCAGAGGGACCCTGATAGCTCTCCACATGGCCCTGCGTGGCACGGCAGGAATGACAAACTCTTTTCAGAGGCTGTCATCTCCTCTTCTAAGCAGTATGTTCACTAAAGATGGAAGCAAATCCAGCTAAGTAGATCCTGACTACATCTTATGGCCTAAGAAATCTATAGTATTTTCAGAAATAACCACATATACACCATAGTACATTAGCTTTCCTGGAGAGTCTATGTTCTCTGTTGCCTGGACTAAGAAAACCACCTGTTTCATTGGAGAGGCAGAAGTCGCTAAGGTAGGAATGATCTCAGGCACCATCCTGACCTGGGAACTGGCTGAGTTGAATTTCCTAACTTGATCTGCAATAGAACTCTCACTAGGATCTATTCCTCCAGAAGTGAGTAAGGTGGAAGACTTCCTTGGACAAGAAATTTTATAAATACTGCACAATTTATATTACAACCTTAAAGACTGAGGAGGCATGTTAGACTGTGGGGACTGTATGATTTCAATGGAAAAGGGTAAATTAACATTAGAACGTATAAAAACCCGCTCTCAAATGTTGGAACTATCTATGGACTAAAGAAACACAAGGTTTTGCCTGAATTTTTCATATGCGTTTTGATGTTTTTCTTTTAAATTTTCATGGTGTCTTTTAGTGCTAAATAGATATAGGTACTTTATACTGTTTTCTCACAAGATAGCTAAAACTCTTAGTCAGCTAGATTCTCACATAGTATGTGAATTAATTTTATGGAAACAACTTAGTCTGATTTCCAAGTGTTGATAAATGTCCAAATTCCAAAAAATGACAATATCATTTCTGTTACCACTTTGTTTTCACGGTTTATAGGAATTTGTGTTCTTAGCCAATAATTTCTTTAAAGTAAGGAAAACAGAACCATGATTTATGGTAACAGTATGTTTACCTTAAAAAATGTTTTATGCTACTGGAAGGAAAAGACTTCATATCAGTTAACACACTACCATGACTTCTGGCTTATAAGCTTTGGCCATTTAGGCAAACCAACTTTTAAAAGCATATTTGAGGGAGAGGTAGAATTGTACAGTAAGGAAAGTAGAGGGAAAATCCATCTCTCTAGCCTGAATAGGTCAATAGTCTTTCTGTGAAAGCAGCCTGAGAGCTTTGGCAAGCAACCACTCTGGGGAAAGCTTAAGGCTCTTAGTGGGGAGCTCTGGAATTCACTGAAATATTGGTGTACAGTAGCATCATAAAATTTTACCGTCTAGTGGCAACAACTGCAAATTATAGCCATTTTCCCTGGATGAGAAATATTTTGAATATGTGGCTAAACGATTCACTTCTATCTGCAGCTTCTATGCAACTGTGAACTTCCATTTTGTGAATTAGATATGATGAGATTGATAAATTAGAAAACATGTTTACCAAAACTCAGATTATTAGTTATATCAGGATTAAGTCTGGTTGCCAACACATTCGTGTAAGAAATAAATGGAAGCAACTGCTACAACAGCTGCTTTCTTCATCATAAAAGAGGTAATAAGGGTGACAAGAATGTATGGAAGCACCGTGCTAATGGTACAGTTAATGGTGATGAGAAAACAAAGATCGTTATTAATGGTCAAAACCTAGATGGAATCTAAAGCAGTATTTATTAAAATTTCAACAGGAAAATATAATTTTATTTCTGCAGTTTTTTTCAATCCTTGGGAAGTCTTTGTTATATACTTGCAGGTAGAATTTTTATGACGAAAATTACAATAAGTCAAGGTTTTCTAAGGAACAAAACTATCAAAGCTTTTGCAATCAGCAAAAGCAGAGTCTAGTGACAGATCAGACTCTCTTGCTAGCACATCTACAAACTCAGAACATTTGCATCATTTCTCATATTGAAAAATTCTCCTTTTTCCATATCTCTTAAAATAAGTGCTAACATTTAACGATTGGAAAGTCCATTCTATCCAGTAACGTCACGTTAACTTCTCACCTATCTAATCACGATACTTATTGTCTTCAGAAACCAACTCTTCCTCTAGTGCTCATTTGGGAGCTTCTCCCTTTCCTTTTCCTCAGCTCATATACAGCTGCTAAATCTCATCTCTTATTTTTATTTATGTGCTTATTGCAGGCTACACGTCATTGTAAATAGTTAAGCTAATTTTAATTAAAATATTAAGTAAGCTTTCACAAGGCGTAAAGGAAATGATTTAGTAAAGTCAAGCCATATTACATCTACTGAGTTCCCTTCATTCTCTGTGTGATTTGATGAACCGGATGCAATTGTACATGTCTGGCTTGATCTGCTCTGTAAGAGCCCCCGTGCTGTTTATCACCCAGGCTCTCCCTACTTTCCTGATGCGTAGAACAGACTTCTTTTCTCAATATCCACTCTCTTATTTTACTACGAAGTTAAGGGAACAATGGTTGGGAGGATTTGTTTCTTTGTTTCTTATTTCTAACTTCTTTCTTTTTCCCATTGTTTTTGAAATGCACGTTCATTGCCTCAATCCCAAGAAATATTTCCCAGTGGAAATATAAATGCAGTGGGTAATTTCCCCAGCAACTAGGGGTGCTTTATTTAAACCAAATTGCTTAATTGCTATTTCATGTATTCATTGTTAGCCTCAGTTCAAATGGCTTATTGATGTTATCATTAATCTTAGGTACTGGTCTCATCTTTTAGGTTAATTATTCCCTCACAGAATCATAGAAAAAGCTGTAGTTTCCGAATCGTGTGCCAGTTCAGTCAGAGGTCATTTGTCTGTTGTCCATGTTAGAGTAGTTTGAAATACTTTAAACAAACTCCATGACACACTCAATTATGCCAGTCTCAGCATATTTAAATGATGATTCTATTTGTCATTTTCGTGTATTCTTCATGACAGCAAGTCAAATAATTACTAGTTGGCCTCTGGAAATTCACAAGTCAGCAAGAAGTCTTACTGTATGTTTATTTTACATGATAAGCTAAAGATCATGACTAGAATTTCTAAACAGAAGTTACTAATCAGAAGTAACTTCTATTGCATTAATAAAACATATTTATTAATATAATTATCAATTCTAATACATTGCAGCTAAAACAATTGGCCCTATTTTCCCACAAAATAAGATTTTTCCACACTTCTGTATGTATAGAACTTTAAAGGAAATGAAGATACAAGTAGGAAGAAATAATTATAATTCCTCTAGAAACTCTCAGGAGTAAAACTGGTAAGTTGTAAATGCTAATGTATTCAGTTTCTCGTATCAAAAGTGCCAGGAATGTTGGTTGTTCTTTTTATATCAAATAGAATCTACCTCTGCACCTGCATGTGCCATGGTCAGCAATGTAAGTCATTTCAGATGGTTCCTTTCTACACTGAGAACTTTAGGAAGACCTCTCAGCTTACCACATCCTGAGTAAATAGATGAGCAATCCTGTGCACAATAGAGATGTTTATCATGCCTGTCTGTCCACGTAAAGGCGATTTGCCCTGCAGGTAGCTTCCTTACCCTCTGTGGTATCCATTTATGTCATCTGGGGATTATGGTACATCTTAAAGTCTACTTTCCAGTGATATCCAGGTTTATACCTCCCAAATGAACACAACCTCTGGTCCCTCCTCTGAGGAATTCTCCCACACCCTGAAATATTAAAACTTCTCCTTTCTCTGGCCCTTTTTTCATGGCACATCATAAAGTACTGAGTAATCCAACAACCATGCTTTAAATCTAAGGATCGCAATGGAAACTTTTATTCTTCCTGACTTCCTTAGGAATATAGTAACTTACCTCTCGCCTCCCAAGGAGAATGGCATACTTCTGAAAAGTAGAATAAAAGAAACAATACATTGATGTTTTATATGTCACTACATTAAATGCTGACTATCTCACCTTTTATACAAGGAAACCAACATAATGTTTTTTTCCAAAACATGATGAAAAACTTTGGAACGAATTTCTGTGTCTGTGTTTAAAGCTAATTTATGCTTCCTCCCACTACCCATTCCTATTTCTTGGCTTTTTTTCTTTCTCTTTTCACCAGCTTTTCCCTAACTTTCAAGACAGAGATAAATTAACACTATGCAGAAAGTAGATGGTTTTGGGTTTTTAATGAACAATAGGTTCTTACATGTAATAGAAATAAATATTAGTCAAGCAACCCACTTGGCTATATGGTATGCTACTTATGAGGCTAACGTCGAGCATTCATTCCTCTCCTGAGCCAATTAACTTCATAGAAAAATCTTCTTACAAAACTGTGTCTGAAACTACAGCCAACAGAGTAATTCAGCATGATCACTGGAAAACAGTTCCAGAGAACATGCCCTGAGACTTGGTCAACGGCATCACCTTAGTGTGTGACAGACAGCATATTATTACATTATTATTTGCTGCATGACTTCTTACAGAATCAGTAATTTCTAATGCATCAAGTATAGGAAGTTTGACTTAGGCTCAATGCAAACAGATTCTGTACCACTAATATCAATGTAAATTTAAAATTACTTGTACTCAGTACTAACAAATAAAATAAAATAAACATTGGAATTAAAATATGAAATGCAGAATGCCATAAAAATTTTAGAGCAGAGGGGAAGATGGTTTAAAAAGCACTATGTGTAGTTGTTTTAGTGAGAGACATGGCTAATAATCATGCCACTGAGAATGTTTATAACTCACTTGAATATTTTAGCTACATATGCAAATATGACTTATGGAATACATATGTTACCAAATACTCAATAATATGAAGCCATATCCTAGCACTTAGTTTTGCTGTTGTTGAGCTTATTCATTGTTATCTTTGCCTGGGTTCATGATGGTAATCCAGGGGATTCACCAGGACAGTGAAAATCTAGAGAACCTGTCTCTTTCTTAAGGATGTAGAACTGAATTACCATGTCTAAAAAGTAATCTCTCCTTACACTGTTCCACTGGAGAACCATTATACAATTTTAGAGATTTGGCACAAGAAGGGAGAGAGTATAGCGTGTGTTCAATCTATATTTAAACTTGAAATTCTAACCTATTTTGTTCCACAGGCAAAAAAAAACAATTATTTAAAATACAGATACATTTTTGTATTTTTTTTGAGTCTGTACACAAAGCAATAAAAGCAAAAGAGAAAAAAATAGGGTAAAAATCAAGAATGAAATTAGCTGATATAAAGCATTCTATGTCATTCCATCAACTTGCCAGACACAAGTCAAAAATTTTGACTTTAATCTTTCTTGCTCCCAACACAGAAAGGGAAACATGATTAGATTCTATGATTCAGAATGAGGACTACCCAGGAGAACCTGAAGTATTCCCGCACTGCGTTAGAAGTGGGTGTGTCCCATTAGTCTACGTAAACAATATCTTCAATATTGCAGTTGCAGAAAATACAGTTTTAAATTTCATGGTAAGCTATTGACATTAGGCTAAAATTTGATTTAACAAAAACACTTCTTACTGGAATGTACCAACAATATGGTCTGGCTTAATTTCTAAAAAATTTAAATTTTATTCGGTTATAGGACTGTGATTTAAGATTACACTCATTCATCTTTAAAAAAAAATTAAACAAGGAATATTCAGTGTCTAAATAGACGAGAATATAATCTTACATCAGTGTGAACAAGGACCAGAGCCTGTGATTCACTTATCCTTGAACAACAATGGGGAAAGATGTTCTACCCTGCCGCTTTATCTGGTGTGAGATTTAAGTCAACTGTGATTAAATAAAGCTCCACCAGTCATGGGATCCTGGTTTCTGCAAAGCTCAGAGTTGCTAACCTAATGCTACAGAGCCAGAGGAAATAAATCAATCTCCAGGTGTTCTCCTCCATGATGCGATCGCCAAAGTCAAGTCCCAGGAGACTCTATTGTACAACCTGCCCTCATTTTCTGATTTTACAGCTAAATGCAGGTGCTCTCACATGGATTAATTAGATGTGAAATTTTTAAGCTATGAAAGGAGGCCATGGGAATATTTAAATTTGATGGGATCCCAGGTTGCCTCTTGTAATCTGTTTCTCAGGTCCGTACACTGGTGTGGTGAGGAGGTTTGGGCAGGATGGCAGCTTTCACCATACAGTGCTGGGAGTCCGTCACCATCGCCAGGGGACTGTGCAGACAGAATTTATCCCAGGTGCTCCGCAGCTCGCTGACAGAAGGTGAAAGAAGCTTTGCCACTGACACCTAAGGCAGAATTTTCTTTCGTTTTGCCTTGGTTTGGTTTGGTCTTTGTGGTTATTGTTTGGTGATGGGGATCGAGCTCAGGGCCTTGTGCTTGCGAGCCAAGAACTCTAACTACTGAGCTAAATCCCCAGGCTCAGAATTTTTTAAAAGCAGTAAGAAAGCAACAAATTAATTTTTATGTGGTATCCTTCCCACCAAACCTCAAGGCATCCTCACCATTCTAGCAGCGCAGGCCAGCCCACTGCAACTCCCACAGCCTGCAAATCCCTCCTCTTCCCCTCAGCTGCTGTGTCCCTGGGCCAACTATGAATACAGATGGGGGTCTAGTACAACCCTGAAAGTCACATGGATTTAATACATGGAAAAGGATTCTTTCTACTAAGCCCAAAGCATTATCTGAAAAGTAATAGTATGCAAGGAACAAATGCTGTGATCCCAAGTGATGGCCCTGAAAATGTGGTCCTCACTACAGTAATACAGTATCACCTTGGAACTTACTAGAAATTCAATTTCTTATCCTCCCTCGCTAGACACGGTGAACCAGAAACCAGGCTAGGACCTGGAAATTTGTGCCTTAAGAAGCTTTTCAGGTATTTCTGATGCATACTAACATTTGAAAATCATTGGTCTTTGATGATGGCTGTCAAGTAGAGAGTGGGGAAACTCCCCCTTTGATGGTGGCTGTCAAGTAGAGAAGCAAGGAACTCCCCCAAAAGGTTCCAGTCAGCAATATGTGATATAGTGACTGTATTTTCCAAAGATAACTAGAAAAATGCAATAATGGGGATGGGATCTCTCTCTGCCAAAACTCATACTGGAGGGTAACTGTCAGAGTAAGGGCATCAAGAGGCAGAGGGGTCTTTAAGAAGCGTTGGGGCATGGGGGCTCTGCCTTTCCCCTGAGAGTAGGGTAGTTATGAGAGTGAGCTGTTAGAAAGCATCCAGGTCCCTTTGTCCCTTCAGGTCTGCCACCTGCACCTGCTTACTCTTCCACCTCATTCCTGATTATGATGTAGCATGAAGCCCCTACCAGATGTGGCTGCCCGACATCACACTCCCAGCCTTTGGAATCATGAGCCCAAGTAAAACACTTTCTTTATAAATTACCCAGTCACAGATATTCTGTGAAGGAACAGAAAGTGTACAGAGACAAATGATATCCCTTCTTCCAACATTTCTTTTCAAAGTGATGTTGACAATCATCCCATTGGGAAAGTGGGTCTATCTCCCTTACCTTGACTCTGGACTGGCTTCTCTTTCAGTATTAACCCACAGATGGGGCAGATATGGTGCTGGGTTACTTCCACAGCTCAGTCACAGAAGGCAACATTTTTACTTCCATAGTTCATTCATAAAAGGCAACTAGGTTTCTGTCTTGCTTGCTGCAGTATTTGCTTCTCAAGCCTTCAGCCACCATGTAAGACATTTGAGTTCCTGAAGCTTTCATGCTATGAGGAAGCCTCAAACTAGCCCATGAGAAGAGGCCCTGAAAGTCCAGAGAGAGAGACGTTTGGACAGCACTCAGCTACTGCGATGCCCCGCTGCTCCCGCTCCGGTCACCAGGCTTTGACTGCATCTGCGTGAGAGCGTCTGAGCCAGACCCAACCATCTGGGACCATCTCAGGTTCCCGACTCTTGGGGATTGTGAGAGATAATAAAATGGGTACTGGTGTTTTAAGCCACCAGTAGTAGGTAGCTAAACATATGGCGTTCTGGTAATTTAACCTTGGCATTTTCCCCCAAATGTAGTTAGTCATCCTAATACCATTTATGAAATAATCCACCTTTTCTTTGTTCATTTAAAATGCCACACTTGCTATATTAAACGCTTTTATATTACTTGGTCTATTTCAGGACTTTATTCTTCTAAACTACTGATCTGTCTAGTCCTGCACCTTTTCTACCCTATTTTAAATAAAACTCTGTAATACACTTTCATCCTAAGTAGGACTACTCCCTCCCATCCTTCATCACCCTTTCCAATATTGTTGTCTCTAGTCTGCTGAATGAATTTAAGAATGAATTTCAAGGTCAAAAGACCACTGAAATTTTATTAAGTTTGTCTTTAAATGATTAGCTAGTTTTACAACATCAAGATGTCCCAAGGGGCTTGATAAATTTCTCCATGTAGTCTTCTTTCATATTATTTAGTAATTCTTTGAATTCTTTGTTTACACAACCTTGAGAATTTCTTGGTTAATTTATTCTCCACCATTTCTATTTCTGTTTCTAGTGCAATTGGATTTAATTATCCCTTATTTACACATTTATATGTACATATATGCACACACACACTTTTCATTTTCTAATTGGCATATTACAGGCATATTGTCTGCTTATGGCTATCTTACAAAACTCTAAGTAATTTCAACAGCTTTTCACTTTACTTTCATAAACTAGTAGTATTTTTCCAAGTAGATAATCACATATTCTGCAAATAATTATAATTTTGCTGCTTCCTTTTCAACTTTTATAGCTCATTTTATTATCCTGTTTTATTACATTGGCTAAAGATTTCAAAATATATATATGTCGCCCCATCATTTTCTTAGGGACAAATTCACCCATAAGGAATGTTCATAATAAGAAAAGCCATCAAGAAGATCCACATCAAAAATGCCCAGTGTCACTCCCTGGTGAAGAGAGGTCAGGCCAAGAAATACACAAAAATTAGAGTCAAACTGATATAGAAAATTAGATAGGATGCCATGTTCATAAGTAAATATAGTCTAAGACTCCCTGTCAAATGTCATCAGAAGAGTTTGAGAGAAATCATATCAGAAGACAGGAGAAATAAGTGGTAAAAGAAATGCATACAGGTGACTTCTGAGAAGGAGTTTGGAGTATGGGCAAGATTCCGAAGAAAGAAGATAATCTAAGTCAACAAAGTTTAAAGGAGCCAAAACATCTACGGGGAACAATGATGGTCCTAATTGGGACAGAGTGAAAAGTAGGGGAAAAATGGAATAATAGCCTACAGAGTGCAGGAATGCCAGGCTAACAACACGAACAAGAGTAATTAACATGGAAGGAGACCTCACCATGTGCCAGGCATGGTCCCTTGTGCTTTATATGTACTATCTCTAAAATACAGCTATAAGCTTAGACTGTTTCCAGTCATGGAAGTCTAGGTCGCTTTTACCACAAAAGGGCAACATAACTGCAGCAAGCTTTAGAAGAACAACTTGATAACAACCTTCAAGATTGAAGAAGTGGCATCTCAAGACTACAGAAGCATTTAAGAGGCTTTCTAAAAGATGTAACCAATATCGCATAAGGCTTCTACTCTGTAGCTTCTAGCTTCTCTGCACACCCTCCCGCCACACAAGCTAATCTAACTACCCCAGACTGAGCTGCGAAACTGCAGGGTCCTTTCAAATGCCCTTCTCGCATCACATTTTTTATCTGTTCTTTAAGGTCCAATCCACATGTCTCATTTCCACCTGGTGCCATTGGTTATTTAATTGGTTTTCAACCAACTCCTTGGGTTATTTAATTTTGCAAACAACATTTTCCCCCGACCTCTAGAGGAGTAGTTGCCATGTTATATTTTAACTAATGTTTAAACTTGCTCTTGCTTGAAAGTTATGAGTGAATTGCAGAAAGGGTCTATGTTCTGTTACTTTTCTAATATTAAGTAGGCCATCTCAGCAGGCGCCCAGTGAATGAACACATAAAACCAAGATGGACAAAATAACTATGGACTAAGAGGGAAGACTTGAGACTGCATTTGACAAAAAAAAATCTGAATAGCAGAGCATAAACATCTTCTGGTTTTGTTAGATACAATTTCTTGCCTTCTTCTAGCAGTAGGCCTATCATGTGGACCTCAGGGACGGGCATGTAACTCAAGTGATTGGCTCCAGGGTGGGGAGACACATAAGCCAGGCTAAGCCAATGGGAATCCTTCTCTGAAAATAACTTTCACTGTAGCTGTGTAGAAGATTCCTTATCTCTTGGCAGTCAGGTTAGAGAAAAGTGAGTTATTACAATGTGGATGTTTGGAGAACAAGGACATTTTCAGTCTTCTTTGTATCAGGACAATGATGAGCACACAAAAAAAGGACTTGAAAAATATGTGTCATGCAAACAAGCCCGCTGCTTCCAGCAGCTACATTCTCAGACACAGGTGAGGTTTGGGCCACTGAAAAATAAGTCTTAATGAAATAATGAGAAAAATCGAGCCAGGGGTAGCGGTGCACTCCTGTAATTCCAGCTACTTGGAGACTGAGGAAGGAAGATTGAAAGTTCAATCTGGGTAGGAAGACCCTACCTGAAAATGAAATAGTAAAAAAACTGCCTAGTTATGTATCGTAGCATTCAGTGAGTTCAATCCCCAGTACCGAGAGAGAGAGAGAGAGAGAGAGAGAGAGAGATTAGGAGTTTAATTATGTTATAATTTTTTACCAAAATGCACAAAGAAAAAAACAGACTTTAAAAACAATTTCTATCTACTATTACCATCATATTTTACCAAGAACAAATCAGGAAAGACTAATTTCATAACAAAAGAATATTTTCTACATTTCATTCTTTTGACTTTGTAAAGAATTCATTTCATTGTCATGGATTCTCTTATTTCTCTGCTAGCTGGTGAAATGTGGGTTGGACTTGAACCAATTCAGGAAACTAGGGTGAAAGAAAGTGTAATGGGTTAAATAACAGCTCCCAAAAAGATTTGTCCAAGTCCCAGCCTTCAGTATTTGTGATTGTAATGTTGTTTGGAAAAAGAGTCTTTTTGCCCATTTAAGGATCTCCAGATGAATCATCCTGGACTTGGGGTGGGCCCTAAATCCAATGGCAGGTGCCCTAACAAGAAAAAGAGGGAGATTCAAGATGCAGGTAGGAAGGTCATATGAAGACAGAGTCAAAGATCGGAGCTATACCCCTGTTAGCTAAGGCACATCGAAGGCTGCCTGAAGACCCAAAGTAAGGGGAGAGACCTGAAATACAATTTCCTTTAGAGCTTCCAGAACAAAACAATCCTGCTGATACCTTGGTATCAAAATTCTGGCTCTCAGAACTAGGACAGTATACATTTCTCCTGTTGAACCACCCACTTAGTAGCAATTTACTATGGCAGTCCTTACCAACTACAACAGGAGATCATTCAAATCGGAGTTTGACCCAAAAAAGTCATGAAAATACAAGAAATTATAGGAATCTGTAGTCTGAGAAAGGTCACTGTACTTGGCATTTTGTGCTAGAAAAAGTATATCAAAGCGATAAAACTCCCAACATTGCATTTCTTTTATTTGAGATAGTATTCATATTTAACCATAAGCTACAGTTTAATCAAGCTTGGGTGAGTAAATTTATACCTGATCAAGAAACTACAGTGAGAAACTTTTCTATTATTTGCCTTTCTGTGCTCACTTCGGCAGCACATATACTATTATTTGCCTTTCAAATCTCATTGACATAAAATCACAATCATACAGAAAGTAACTTCACATTTTTCCTGTCCCTACATTATCTATGCTGCAGATTATTTTGTTTGTATGTAGTATCTTATTACACAGTTATTCAAATAAACAAATGATCTATGGATGAAAGTACAATTCAGAGCTACTGACATAGGCTACTATTTTGTCATTTCTAGTTCATGAACTGAGCTATAACATAGCTCATAATCATGTACAGATTCTTTGTTGTAGACAAAGGAAATTAAAATTTAAAACCAGTTTTAAAGTTTATTTTAATAACATGCAGAGGAAAAATGAGCATGTCTGACTCTGAGTTTCTGCAAGATAAGCTCAATATTTTGTTTAACATGTTCCCATCAAACATAGTAAAAAAGTTGGGTTGTTGTTGTTCTGCAATCTGACATTTAGGCTTATGTTTTTAAATTTTTTATATTTCTCATATTTCTGATTCATTATATTGTGCAATGAAAGCATCTCTCTTTCACTTAGCATTCTGTTGAATCTGCAGAGATCTTGCTATTTGAAATGTATATGCACCGTTCTTCCAGCATAAAAATCAGCCATTAAGTTGGAATGATGGAGCAGTGGTTTCTGGGTATTACAGAGATTAGCAAGGCTTACTTCCTCCTACAGAGACCATCTAACTGACACGCTACACATTGATGACCAAATGAAAGATTGACAGGTTCAAGGAACGCTCATGTCCTGCCAGACATGCATTGGATTTTTCTAAATACAGTAAATGATCTCTGACTTTTTAAGAAGCTGTTGAGAAATGCTACCATCCATTAATTAGTAAAGGCAATAGGGAAAGTCCTTAACCGAGATGTGAATGGATAGTTATTTAGGAAACCAAAGGCTAGAAAGAGAGCTACTTAGTATTAATGGGGTTATAGAATAACTTGATTCATTATGGCTCTAGTTGAAATTGAATGAAACAATCAAAGTTCATTACTTGGTCTGATTTCCTAAGCAGGAAAATAGATACGCTGTGTATACGAATACCTTCCCTGCGCTTTCATTTCTGCTGTTTTTAACATTTCTTATCAGTAAACATTATTCTTCTCTTATTGTCTTTCTTAAAGCCATAATCCACATTAACAGACATTCCAACAGAAATAATTTATTATACATATAATGAAATCAGAAAGCTATAATTGCTCATCTAAACAATTCCTTTCATATAATCTTATATTTTTAAATCATTGCACTTTAAAAGTCTTTCAATGAACAAATAAAATAATAAAAGAAAGGAACTCACATCAAGTTAGGTTGCTATTTACTTTTTATGGTCAATACCATTAAGATGAAGCCAAAATTCAATTTATGGAAATTTTTTCAGTTAAATTATTTATAACAGGAAATTCTCACAACCTTTCTCAAGTGAAATAAATGCAAATTTAATTCATTAGATGCCTAGACTGGTAGAAAATCTTAGAGGAAATGTAAATGGTAATTGGAAATATAGAAATGATATTTGTTTGGTGACAGAACAAATCAATCAGCATAAATTGTCAGAGGTACAAAAATATCACTCAGATGTGTTCTACATTGTCCATTAAAAGGCATGCATTTTTATTTAAAATAAATATTTTAGGGAAGCATAAGACAAATGGGAATTGAGGGCTCAAGCAGATCCACGTGTCCCAAAACTCACAGCACTGCTATATCCTCTCCTTTCTGCAGAGGTCCCTAATGAAGATGTGGCTGAAGACAGACTTCGAGGTCTGGCTTTCCTGACAATTCTGCAAGTAGGTAAATCATGCAACCTCTATGAACATTGATCTCTCCATCCGAATTAAATAGAACTTAAATAATGTACATATAAAGAGCTGGCCGAACCCCTACCAGGAGGATTTCATAAGAATAAAACAAAATAGTGGGTTGAAAATGCTTGGTAAATTATACAAGACCATGGAGTTGTCATTCTTCAGTGTCTACACATGAGTCCCGGACTGCTAGCCTAGAAATCTCTTACAGTTAAAAACAAAATCTATCCAAGCAGTCTTTCCTTGGTTGCCCTTACTCACTGGATTTCTGAAAAATATGAAGCTTACAACATTTGTTGAGTGACTACTATCAAGACCTTGATATAGTTTGATTTGATTCCTATCAATTCCAAGATAGAAATGTTACAGTCTATATTTTACAAAACAAGAAGAGATTCCTGTCAATTAACCTTCCTAATGTTCTTCAGTATAATAGCAGAGAGCGATGCAAGCTTTACTATTCCTTGCTGCAACGCACATCTATATCCCATGCAAATTTCTTCTGGATAAAGTGCAATGGAAACGGGAGATTCAGAAGTGAAATACAGAGACATCCCTGCCCCTCTTCCATGTTCAAAGGCAGCTACTTAGCTTCCAGACTGTCATTTTTCACTGCCACTATGCAATGAAGTACAAAACAGTCCTATCATGAGCCCAGCACTATCTGAATTGTCATGGGCCCTGAGAACCTGCTGTGGGATCCCAGTTTATACTACTGTCATGATGATTTGGCAAGGGCAGTTGAAGATGGCTGAAAAGTTGTTGAGCCGGTTAGCAGAAAAGTGTACAGTGAATTAGGAAGCAGAGCTGGCTCTTACCCTTGGTCTACCCATTGACAGCAAGTAGGTCAGTCATTTGGAAGACATCTGAATACAAAGAAGGCATTCAACAAATCATATTTTGAATAGAATGAAAAAGTGAAAAGACAATGTCTACAAAAGAGATTCAAGACTATTGATGCTACAGAATAGGTGAATACATACAAAGAAAAAAATATTTTGTTTCTTTGCCTCGGGTAGGTGAAACAAATTTAACTGAGAGGAGAAACTGTATAGTTCAACACAAATTTCAATCAAAATAGTCCTATTTTTTCTTCAAAAAGAGAAGAGCCAGCGTATTTGGCACCAGGTATACATTATGTCATTGATTTTTTTTTTATTGTTTATATTGTAGTCATGGGATAATTGTGTTTCAGATGTTTTGTACAGACCCAGTTCAAATGTAAAACATGGAAAACTTTATTACTAAGTCATTGAAGCTGGATCATTAGCTTGGCTTGTTGCTCAGCAGTTGAGTGAGGTGGCACTTTCAAACACCTAGAAAACCAAACTCGTGGTCTTAGAAAAAGCAATAATTGTTTTGCAAATTAAAATCCTTTTCCTCGTGTCAGCCAGTAACTTATTCTTCAGATGCAAGGTAGCAACCTGAAGGAGGAATCACACATCATTTTGCCTTGGCACCAACAAAACATCTCTGGTTGACAGTTATTAATTTCTAGTCAAATTACCCTGGAATAGGGTCAAAGAGAACTAATGGTTTCATTTTACATTCCAGAAAGTGTTGTGTTTTAGCGTTCAGGATGAAGTGCTCTGTAAAGAGCTGCTGCGAGATCAGGACACCTGCCTGCCTGCTCCGAAAAGTACTAGCTAATGAGTAAGTGCATTAACCCTTCACCATTTCTCAGGTACTTTCCAACAACGAAATTATCAGAGCAGTTTGTTTATGCCGATAGGCACTGAGGGAAATGTGCAAACTTTTAGCATCCAAAAATACAAATACTTGGTTATATATCAGTAATCAAAGAGTAAAAGATCCGTTAGTGCTTTCATTCTTTTTTGAGTTTGTGACATTTGTTGCATTCAAAATTTGAATACTAAATGTACCTATAAAAGTAAATAAAATCAAGACTATTAGTCACTTAAAGCTGTCTCTTTTACCCCTTCATTCTCCGTGAGGTGGTTAGGTGATTTAGCTCATTTTATGATCATATGAATTATTTTATTTAACTCATGTAATCTTTTCAACTGGCTCACAGAAATTCTTTTAAAAATCTAGTTTTATGTTGTGGAATGCAAATCATGTGAAACAATTGACATACGGATTTTACAAAATTATGGTAACAACCCCGTATATAAACTAGCAAAATATAAGGAAAATACAATTTGATAGTTGCATAGCACAGTGAAAAAGATTTCAACTTAGAATAGCTCTACTAATGTGGCTCTGGCCAGGTCATGGCCTCTCTTTGAACCTCGGTGCCCTCTCTTCAAAAATTGATTGAAAATAATAGCTATTATTGGAAAATAGCAACTAAGCTTATTGTGATATTTAAGAAAAATGTCTAGGAAAGTGCCTTTGCCAACTATAAAGCACCCTAAAGATACTATGATACTTTAACAGCTTTATTGAGATACAATCCACATACCAAAAAACTTATCCATTTAAAATGATTTATCACAATTTATCACAAAAACTTATCATTTAAAATGAGGACAAGAGAAATAAAAAATGGAAGGAAAAAAATGGAAACAAAGCTTTTGTAGATAGGGAGGGAGGAGGGGGTGAGGGGAGGGGAATGGGAAAAAAAGAAGCAACAAGATATGTCATGCACAGGTACAAATCCCCTATGATGAATGTTATCACTATGTACATCTAAAATGTACCATTAAAATAAAATTAAGAAAATTAAAAAAAATAAAATGTACAACTCAATCTTTTTATTATATTCGCAGGATTGTGCAGCAATCACTATAGTTTACTTTTAGAACGTCTTACCACCACCTTCCCTAAATAGTAACCTGATGCCCCTTACTGGTCACTCTCAATTCCCTTCTCCTCCTGATAGTCACATTTCTTGGCAACTACTGGTCTAACTGTTACATCTATAAATTTGCCTGTCATGAGCATGTCATATAAAATGGGATGACATAGATGTAATCTTTTGTAGCTATCTTCTTCCAGCTGTCATAATGTTTACAAGGCTTGTCCATACTGTATCATACATTAGTACTTTTATTGTTTTTTGTTGACAAATAATACACGATTGCATGAATATACCATATTTTTTTTTATCCATTCACGAAGTAATGGACATTTGGTTTGTTTCCATTTTTGGCTATTGTGAACATTATTGGTACAAATATTCATGTAAAAGTTTTGTGTGGATATGTCTTTTCTTCTAGTTAAATACTTAAGATTGTAATAGTTGGATTCTATGTTAACTCTACATTTCACATTTGGAATAACTACAAAACTATTTTCTGATGTGGTTGTACCATTTTACATTTGCAGGCAATTTATAACTTTATTTTGGCACTATATAATGTTTTTTATTATAACCGTCCTGGTGGGTAAAACTGTATCACTGTGGTTTAATTTGCATTTCCCTAATAACTGATAATACTGCACATTTTTTTCATGTCTTACTAACCATTTGTGTGGCTGCTTGGGAGAAATATCTAGACTTTGCCAATTTTTAATTGAGGTATAGGTAGTTGTGTTATAAGAGATTTTTATGTATTTTGAATACAACTCCCTTATCAGATATATATAGTTGGCTAATATTTTCTTCCACTGTATAAGATGTTTCACATTCTTGATATTGTCAATTGTACCAAAATGTTTTAATTTCAAAAAAAGTTCAATTTACTTTTTTGATAGTTTCATGGTAAGGTAGAGAGGAGAGACTTCAACCATTTGTGTCTACCATTTGTGTCTTAGGGGGATAATTCTGCTAAATCCAAAAATTGAAAATAATACCTATTATTAGCAGATATGGTTTTGGTATTGTAGGTAAGGTGTTTGCTTAACTCAAGTTTATGAAGATGACTCCTAAGTCTTTGGAGAGTTCTTATCTTTTACATTTAGAGCCATGATCCACTTTGAGTTAACTTTGGTCAGACAGTGTGAGAGAGGTCCAATTTCATTATTTTGTCAATTTAATATATCCAAAGAAACACTATTCCTTAAATTAAAATATATACATAAAAAGAATAAAACAAAATATATTTATTCAAAAATAACTCTTTTTGACACCTTGATTTACATGTTTCCAAACCCTATTCTCTGTGCCTTTTCTTTTTTGTGTATGACTGTGTGTGTGTGTGTGTGTGTGTGTGTATGTGGACATTTTAGTGAAATCACATAATGCAAATATTTATTTATGGTGGCACCTTTTTTCCTTTAGTAGATTCTAAATATATTTACATATTAGGATTTTAGATTTGACGTTTTTAAACTTCAAGTTTCCCAGCTCTATAAGCAAAAGCAAATAGTTATGATGGTCAAATGAAATAATGGTATAAAAGCATCCTATAAGACTTTTTTAATGGAGTGAAGAAGTTTTTGTTGTTGTGCTAAATTATGCCTTATTGTTGACATGTTTTCTTCAAATACTCTATAAAAGACCTTATCATACTAGATCAGTAAAAAAGTAATTTTTAAATGTCATCATTTCCTGATTCTGTCAGTGTATATCTTCGAATTCTCAGATTCTGTCCTAATTCCTGTCCAATAACAGTGCTCAATAAACTTTGGAATTAACATTTATTGTTAACATTTCTGAATCTTTTAGAAGTAAACTATTGCTCTTGTGCACTGAACTCAAGTATCTCTGGACCCAGAAGTCCTAACTGTTCTATCTCTTTGGGCCCAACTCGTCCTGATTAGACCACGGGATAGTCACAAAGCAAGTCACGGCTCAAATGCCACAGACTATAGCTCTTCTTAGCAAGAATATGTAGATTTTCTTGAATGTATATTTTTCCATTTGTTGTATACCCTGAGGACAATTTCCAGAGACTGTAAATGACTGCTTTTTATAATTTTCACTAGTTAAATTGGTGTTTCAGGTCCATTAATCTCATTACTCTGCCATTCCCATTAAGATTTTTTTTAAAGTGCTACTGGAATTTCTATCAGTCAAAGCTCTCAGGGCACACAGCATTATAAATTCAGAGGCTTCCCCTAGAAGACTCCAAGACTCTTGTTTTATTAGGAGGGAGCTAAAGAAACAAAGAACCTACAGACAAAGGCCTAAGAATGCTGCTAGCACCCGGGAGGCACGAAGAAAGACATACATTGCTTAAGAGTAACAGTAAGAATGCTAGATGGTGTTGGTCACGTTTTCAGGACCATTATGACCGGCAGTTTCCTTGGGAGAAGGCTACTTTCAATCTGTTCCTGGGATGGACCTTTAGGCTTCATTGGTTACTGAATGGCAGCCAACAAGTTTGTGTTTGCTTTTTGTCTCCCACAGAAACAAAATTAAAATGAAATTCACTATCTTGAATTTGATACACCCCGCAGTCACTGGTGTCTTTCTCCTGCCCCAGTCTTGGGAAAACTTTTAAAAGGAAGGAAGTGAAAGAGAATGAGAATATGATGCTGTGCTGGCGCCAAAGCTGTCTCTGGAAGCAGAAGGAGAGGGAAGGCTCCCGTGTGCGCCATATTCATCTAGGCCTCAGCAGCCCCTTAAGTGGGAGGACACAAACACCACCACAGGAGCAGGGCCGGAGGGAGGGGCATCGATGGCCAGGCATCAGTCATCTGGTCAGCATGCTGCTGTGGTTCCATAATTTTATTAATTTTGGAATAAGGCAACACCCTTTTTGAAATGTTTGTCTTGCTTATGTAATGGTGGAATTTAAGTATTATGCATATAAATGTCACAAAAATTATGACTTTGAAATGGCATTTGTCAACAAAAGGAAAAAAGTTGGCATCAGTCTTTTCTTAGGGTTATTTCCACCTTTGTCTTCAATTAACTATTTAGAGAACTGATGAAAATGAAAAAGTTTCTTGTCCATATCTATACAAATAGTTCCTGTTCACACAAACACAAACAGATTTCATCCAATAGGGAAATCTCTGTAACTTAAATGCTCTGTTTAACTAGGATAACATCTTACTAGTTCCTTCACTGATTTGATAGCTAAATAATGCCTTTGACTGATGTTTAGTTAATATTTGTAGGAGAGTCAGGATCTGAACATTTTTAAAGATGAAACATCAATATTGAACATTGTTGGGCCAAGAGTAGTGCTGCCGCTCTGATTTTTTTGTCTCTCCTTTATCAGTCTCTCCATCCTTTCTGAGCCTTTCTTTCCTCTTCACTGCAATTAATCTCCAGGGTAAGAAGGGGCAACTACAAATACTTTAAACACAGGTGGGGCACAAGGGAAACAAGGGAGACCATTATATAAAGTACGTCGTGTGACTCAGAAGCCATATTACTGAGAATAACATCACAGAAACTTTTGTCCTAGACTAAAGATGTGCACTCACAGAAGTGAGCATGCTACTTAAAAAAAAAAAAAAAAAAAAAAACCCACACATGTATTTAAATTGATCTTCTAGAATTCAGAACTTTTGTGGTTCCGGATATTACAAAGTTCATGCTTAAAATGTCAATTGAAATTTTATCTTGTTAAGATTTTAAGATTAACTGACTAAACTCCATAAACTATTCCCATTATAATCATAGTCATTATAAATTTTTCAACCATTCACAAAAAGTCATATTATTTTTTTTCTCCAGCCTAAACTATCTGTGCCATAATTTTAGAACATTTTCCTCTAATTTCCTTAGCCAAAAATTCAGAGATAACAACCATTCAAGCAAAAGGAAGGATTTAATCAACACTTGCATAAATGCACCAGAAAACACACTGTATAAGCAGAGATAACTTTAAGCAAATATGTACTGTCCTCATAAGCCATAATTTGTTTGAAAGTAGGTTAGTTTCAGAATATAGTTGAAAGTACTTATAACCTTAGGTAAAAGCAACTCGTCTTTACCTCTTACCAAGGTCAGTCTGAACCCACTATATCTTAACAAAATCAATGTGTTTCTCCCTATTTTGATACAGCAAGAATCAGATAGACAAAGAAAATAACCTGATACATTAGGTGATCCAAAGTCATCTTTATTCTTTTCCAACGGCACAAACAAATTAATTTGCTTTCTTGCCTTGGCATTTATGAATGCTAATTTAATCACGCAAACTTAGACTTCCTGTGAGAGAATTTGAAACCACATTGTGAACATGATTTTCACATAAGGTTTGCTTCTTTTTCCCAAATTAGAAAGTAAAATTTTAAAAAACCCCTGTATCTGTATTAGACCCTAGGCAAAATCAGCACGGCCTGCCATCTCCCGTTAAGTTGATTCAGGACTCTGGGGAGCCGTGTCACCATCTGGACTCTGGAGCATATGGTCGGAGGGAGGCCAGGACAGTGTCCTCAAGAAGACCCCAGCTGACTGAGTGGCCACCTGTTACCAAAATGAGTACGGGCAAAACGCCACATGTCATGTTCATCACATTCTGTCTCTAGTCTCTGGAAAGGCGGTCCTGTCATGGCAGGATGCAGCTTCAACAGGAGGGGACTGACTCGGGTAGCTGAGACCAGAACTCCAGGTAAACTGAATGGTGTGGAGTACTTTATGATGAGTGATAGACAAAGAGGCTGTCTTAGTTATTTTCTTTGTTACTGGGAAAAATATCTGATGCCCACAATTTAAAGGAGGAGAGATTTATTATGGCTCACGGTTACAGTAGCCCTGGTGGGCTGGCCGCCAGGCAGAGGTGCGTGGCATAGAAAAGGCTGCTCGTGTCACGGCAGCCAGGAAGCAGACAGAGAGGGTTCCTCAGGGCATGGTAGCCAGGAAGCAGAGAGAGAAAATGCAGAAGCCCAGGAGGAAGACACATCCTCCCAGGTAACATCCCCAGTGACCCGCCTTTGCCAAACAGGCCCTACCGTCCCACAGCAAGTCAGCGGTAGCACTCCCGTAATCAAATCACCTTCCATAAGCCCCACCTTTGAGCACATGAGGCGTTGGAGGAACATTCTGGATCCAAACCACAACGGAGACCAACCTGGGGAGGTTAGGAATACAGAGGTTGCAGGCACAGAGAGCCAGAAAATCAGTAATTACCTAGAGCCCAGGAGTTCAAAGAAAGAACACAAAAATATCAGTGTACAGGATTAGAGATGCAGAGTCTAGGCAGAGTGGCTTGTTTTGATGCCTTTCATGATAAATTGCAGAAAAGCTGTGGAGAGGGCAACAGAGGGAACCACAGTGCTCAGTCAGCACAGCACCAGCCACCATAACAATGAGGAGATGCCACCCCTGGACCTCCTGAGCGGCAGACATCAAAGACACAAAAACAGATTAATGTGCTTGTTCCTCAGACCACATAAGGACCTTCCCAGAGGTGCCTAGAAATAAAAGGGGGAGATTTGAAATGGAAGCAGGAAAAGCTGAGGCCCACCTTGTGCAGGAGAGTGTCCAGAAGCAGCACTATACAAGTGTGAATGTTAATGAGGCTTCCTTGCCGATGCAGCCCGGCGGGGCCTTTGGCAACACTGCGCTTGCTGGAGATGAGCAAACGCAATACGACTTCCAGTATCCCCTTCAATCACGCCATGCACAGCACAGCTGTGGACATCGTTTACTAATAAAGGGCAACACAAACATCTCTCTGGAATAGCTTGCAATCCATCACTGCTTTTCTGTTGTGGTTTTATTTTTGTAATTATTTTCATAAACATTAAATTTTAGCCCTATATTAAAGCAGTTATCCTTTTTTGTTCCAGAATAGTCTATCTTGTATTTCACAAACCCGTCATGCATTTTTCTCACTCATTGATATGGCATTTGGTATCCAAGCTTGTCTCGGTAGAGACGTGGCTCAGTTCAAGTCCTAACCTTTTAATTGTCCCACTGAGTTTATGCTTTTTCAGTTGGCCTAAAGTCAGATCCCAGAGAGCAGGTGACAGGGGGGAAAACAGAATAAGTACTTTTGATCTAAGTTAGTGTGACTGGAACACAGGTAACAGCCTGGCGTCCTCTTCCCATTTTGTAGTCGTATGTGGTTATCAGCTCCAGCAGGCAATCTCGGGGCGAAAGAGCCTTTTAAAGATTCTCAAAGGATGAAGTATGACCAGATGTCCAAGAGAAAGATAAAATAACATAGCAAGTAAAATGCAGAGATTTATTGATACACTTTAGCAAGCTGTAATAGAAAATGTAGAGGACCTTAGAGTACAACACTAAAAGAGAAAAGGTAAAAAGTTTTATTTTCATCCCATTGTGTTCAGTAAATCATGTAGTTCTAACTGCCTTCAAGAAGTTTGTTCTTACTATGAGTTTTCGTTAGTCATCAAGTCTAATTCATCATACACAAAACTGTTTCTCCCATATATATTATATGTAGATGAATACAGGTAAGCGTTTAAGTACTAGTTTGTAACCTAACAATACTTCATAATAAAATAAAGCTATTATATCACAAAGTACTATAATTATATTTCTTTTTGAAAGTTTTTGTTTTGGAACACTTAGGAAATAACTACTTTGACAATAAGTCAATCAAATTTCATGGGAAAATGAAAATCAATGAGCCATAATCCAGTCATATATTCTAAAAAGTAGAGGATGTAGCTGGTGTTGGAAAGACTGAAACATTCTACACACACTAACATAAGTATAACCAGTAAGATTGAGACCATTTAACTGCTAACAGAAATTAAATTATTGAGCACTGACTATGAACTAGGCATATTGTGGTTACTGCAAGTAGACAGTTTCTACTCCACAGGCAGCAAAGAAACAGATGTTCAAACAAAGAGTTAAAATGCAAGACTGAATTAAACAAGAACCTGCTTTTCGCACAATGAGATATACAAACACTGGAGGGTAATTATCAAAAAAAAAAAATAACAGAAAGTCACAGGTGTTAGGGAGGATATAGAAAAATAGGGAACCATCTTATTGGCAGAATGACAAGCTGGCACAACCACTGTGTAAAACATCATGGAGTTTCCTCCAAAAATTAAAAGTGGATCTACCATTTGATCCAGTAATATCCCTCTTCTACATATATATCTAAAAATTGAAAACAAAGTCTTAAAGAGGTATTTGCACATCATGCTTTTTGGGGTATTACAATAATTAAGAAGTGAAAGCAACCTACATGTCCAACCACAAATGAATGGATAAAGAAAATCTCGTATAGATATTCGATGGCATATTATGCAGCCTTTAGAGGGAAATTCGGTCATACTACAACATGGAGAACCTTGAAGCCATCACGCTAAGTGAAATAAGCCAATCATATGAAGATAAATACTGCATAATTCCAGGTGTTTGAGTTATCTAAAGTAACCTAACTCTAGAAATAGAAAATAGGCATTTGCCAGTGGTTGAGGGAGGGGGAAATCCAAAACTGTTCAGTGGCTATAGAGTTTCAGTCATGCAAGATTAAAAAGTTCTAAAGATCAATTTTACAACATTTACATATAATCAACAAAACTGTGATTACACTTGAAAACTATATGAGGGAAATTTCATATTATGTGATTTTACCGCAATAAAAAATTCCTTAGAAAAAGAAAGAATCGGTGTTTTAATTGCACACAAAAAAGGTTAATTCTAATTCAGAGAACTGTAGTTTCAGAGCAGTGGCAGCATTTGACCTGAGTTTTGAATAGTGAGTAAAATTTTGTCATATGAAGGATATGGAAATACAGGAGTAAAAACCCAAATGAGTGAAAGTTCATGGATTGTGTGAGGAGCAAGGAATCTGAGTGGTTGGAACATAGGTCTGGAGGTGTCAGCTCAGACCATTTATCAAACAAGTTCCTATAAAGGACAATAACACCTTTTCTATTACCTATAACAATTTATAGCTATTTTACCAAGACAGAATGTTCTTTTATGTCTTCATTGTAAAATTCCACCACATCATAGCTTATTTAGCATCTCTTCTAGAAAGTCTGAAAAGAAATGAAGATCATGATTCCAATTAATCCTGACCTTTTTGTCTCTATAGGTTAAACAGCTGTTTACCATAACTTAACATGGGACAAAATAATGCAAGAAGCATAGACTTTGAAAATACTACTGAGAAAAAGAGCACAGGAAGCTCATTATCCAGTTTGTATTTCTGATGCGTATAAAGACACTTTATAGTGTTTTCAAAATTTTTATTCTCAAACAGTTATCAACATTAAAGGCCAAGTCTTATTCCTGTCTAATTTGACAGTAGTGTTGAGAATAAAAATTTTAAAATGAATAGGAATTGAGAGCAAAGTAATGAGCTTAGATTTGGGCATGTCTGAGAAGTCTGTGGGATGTTAGATGGAAATGTTGAATAATCATTTTAAACAGGAGGTTTCAGACTGAGAAAGTTGACTACCGTGCAAGGTTGGGAGGCATCAACCAATGAGTGATAAATTACAAGAGTCAGTGTAATTGTGCAAGGCCGTTATGTAAGAGAAGAAGAAAACACAGGAAAATCCCAAGCAATAGTAATGGGGTGTGAAAGGATGAAACACAGAAAATGAGACTCCAAGGGAATGAATAGGGAGAGATGCCCTGGAGGCAAAGAGGTAATGTACTAGCAAAAGGAAACTTTGAGGAAGAGGACCAAATGCTACAGTAGCCAGGTGAGAGGAAACTGGAAACATGACTAACATTCACCAGTGACGTGGTAAACGTGCTAGACGAGGCCGAGCAGAACAGTGAGTGAATTCAAGAGCGTATGTTTTCAAAAATATGACAGACACAACCACCTAAAACACTCCCACAACAGACTTGCAAAAGTATCTGGTTGTAACTTAACTCTCTTGAATTGCATTGCCAAACTCGGGAAAAGAGAGAGTGAAATACCCAGGAGCCAAGCGTGATGCCCCAGACCTCCACGTACTGAGGAGCTGATGCTCCGATGGGGAAGGAGCGGCGGAAGGGAGAGCAGCTAATCTGGTAACTATTTTAGAAATTCACACGCACAAGGAGAAAAGAATATGTCTGGTGTGTGAGGTGTGGAGATTTTGGAGAGACTTGCAAACCCAGGGCTTTCAAACGGTTGTATGTTCAGTTGTAGGGCGGACTAGGAAAAATTCTGCCACTAGTACGGGAAGAAGGGGATGGTTTGTTTGACTCTTCCTGAGCACTGAATGGCTAAAAATACGAGAAAATTCTTTAGATAGATCACAACAGGCCTATTTAGGTGTGTGTTCTTAAGAACTTTAAAGCCAAGAAATTAACATAAACTGTTTTCGAACATTGATACTTCCAGGGCTCCTGGAATAAACAGATGCGTTACAAGCACTTTCCCACCATCTGCACCATAAGTACTGTGCCCCACCCCCAACACACACAACTAAAGATAAATTCAAGGAAACAGTTCATAAAGTGTAAAAAATAACAGGGATAAAGCGGAGAGATTGGAACACTGAAAATCTAAGACTAGAGAAATAAAAAATGAAAATAATTCAAAATATCTTTAAACTGATGAAGAATTAAAGCCCAAGGGGGGAAAGCCTGAGCACTATAAAAAATAAGAAACATGGAGAAAAGTCAAACGGAGAATTCAAAAATGTAATAATATAGATAGAATAAGACTTTTGTTAGATTACAGGATTAAAGCAATTATCAAGTCTAATGTAATGGACACACACACACTATTTAGGAGGGAAGTAGTATATTCAGAATTGCATGTGAAGTATGCTCTGCCTGAAACAGAAATGGATACGAAACAATAGTTCAAGAAAGAAATTACTTGGCTTCAAATATGAAATTGTCAGGATTTCAAAAGCAAGTAGTCTTATTAGGATAATTTTAGAAGGGTTTATTTACAAAGAAATTCATTTTAGCACACCAAGTGGAGAGAGAAAAACAGAAAGAGGGTTCCAGAACTCCAGAACTAAAAGCAGTGAAGCTTAGACCCAAAGGAATTTCACCTTCCCAGAATAAACACAGGGAAATATTGACTTCTTAAACTATATTGATTATTCTTATAAATACAAAAATACCTACAAAAAATTTCACTGAGCACTTATACATGTCAGAGACTGTGCTAAATTTATATTATTTAAACTTCTCAACAACTCTATAACGTAGGGTCTCCCGGGAATCCAAGTTAAGTACTATAATCCCTCTCTCTTCCTTCCCTCAGAACTCTTTCCAATCATTAAAAACAGGAAATCTTAGAACCAGGACTACAGTTGGTTTAAAAGAAAAAAAAAAAAAAAAGGATAGCGTTAATGGCAAAAGAACAACAGGAACATAGGTGCCCCCAAGATCTGAGCTTACCGTGGAGTTGGGTGGAAATTCAAATCAGAATCTAATTTCAGTCATTTCACCAAGCAACCTCATGATTAATTGGCTTCCCTTACAAGACATATGAGTCGCTTGCAGAAAGAGACAGCACCGTTGATGCCGGCATAAATATCTGGTTCACTTGGCATTTTACATTCTCACTCAAAAATTAATAAGAGCATTCTGGAGTTAGTAACAATGGAAACTTTACGAACGGTTGGTTCTTTTTGGGAAAATTTGAACTCTAACACCATAAATGATAGGAAGTAGTTGTGATGTAAGCAAAGGCAAAGACTAGATAAATTTTTAATTAGTTGTAAATATTTGAAAAAGTAGACTATGTAGCAATACTAGGGGAGATTTGCTGCATGGCAACAATAAACTGGAGCACAGCAGTTTTTCTTCCACTAAGGGAGGATGCTTGCATCAGCAGGCTTCACCCCCCTCCCAGCATGCCTCATGCCTTCCCAGCATGCTTTACTCCAGTAAATTAACTACCTCATTCCTACAAATATTTGAGGTGATTTCTGCTGTAATCCTGAAACTCCTCTCAGAGGATCTACAAGTTAATGGGCTCCTACTGTCATCCCTGTATCTCCAGATCATCTACTGGTAGAAGGAGTACATAAAATTAATAGGAATTTAGCAGAGTTAGGCTGAAGTAAGGGAAAAATCTAACTCCAAAATTTTAACCAAAGTATTGATCTTTCTTTTAACCCACTTTTTAACTATATTGTTTTGTTAATTCTGTTTCCGTGAAATTGTTTTCTAAATATAACACTCAGAGTAAGTGCAAGCTCATAGATTTTGGATTCTTAGTTTTTTATGTTATAATGCTATTTTCTTTCTGTCCTTTAATTATTTCCATTTCGCTAATTAAAATTCCTTTACCTGGTATTTTAAGGCTGCTTGATCTGTTTCTTGTTTATTTTTCCAACTACATTTCATTCCATTCTTCCCTTATTGCTTTCTCATGTCCTAAAGAGATTGAAGAGATCTCTAGGAATACTAAACTAACTTAATACAGTAAATGACACATAATAATAATTACACTGCTAGCACTTTGGGCATGTTTGCCTGTACTAGGAAGTATTCTTTTAGCATTGTCTTGTTTGTCAGCTTTTGTTGCTGTGACAAAAATACCTGAAAATATCATTGTCAAAAAGGAAAGATTTTATTTTAGCTCACAGTTTCAGAGGTTTCAGTCCATGGTTGGCTTGTTGCATTGGTGTAGGGCTGAAATAAGACAGAACATCACGGCAGAAGGGCATGAAGGAGCAAAGTTGCTCACTTTGCAACAAGGAGGCAGAGAGAGAGGAAAAGAACCAGGGAGGAAGAGTCCAGGAGCCGGACGTAGTCTCTCAGTCAGGCCCTAAGGCCCACCTCTTTCAACTAGTCCCCACCCCCGAAACTTCCATATCCACCCAGTAACACCATCAGATAACAATCTCATCAATGGATGAGTCTACTGATCCAATCATCTTCCAAAAGCCTCACCTCTGAACAAATGAGACTTTTGAGGAACATTTTACATCAAATTATAATACTCTCTTACTCCAAACTCCCTAGCAATGCTTCAGATAGCTCATAGTGACTCCCGATACCTCCCTCACTCCCACACCCAGAAGACTGGGCCAGATGTCCTGCCTTTGCGCACTCGTAAACACACTGTGTAATTATCTCCTACTTCTATTATAGGAGCTTGTCACTTCTGTATTCTTCAAGAGACAACCAACCATAGCAAGCAGGACAGTCCATAAAAATGGCTGATTTAATCAATATCAATTTGCGCAATTGTCTCTTCTCTGTTTTCCTAGATGTTAACAAAACCTGAACCCTACCAACTACTTATTTCTTATTTTGTCTCCTTTTGAGTTCTTGTACTTTCCAATCTCATCTCAAAGGCAAAATCTATAATTTTTATATTTTTCTCAAAACCCTTAACTTATGCTCAAAGAATGCATTTTCAGTTTTCCTAATAAATACTATGAACCAGATCCCCCTCCCCATTTCCATTATTATTATCGTTAGTTCATGTTTATGACATATAATGTTTACATTCATTGTGGGTATTTGTTACATGTACATAACACCGCTTAAAGGGGATCTAGAGATGGGGGAAGGTGATGGGCAAGGAGGAAAGGGGGAACAAAAAAGAATCCAGGCGTGTTTTGTACATGCACCTACTCCCTAAGCTGAATGTAAACTTTATGCATTGCAAACACGTACTAATAAAATTTAAAAATACTCTGAGCCATTATTACAAGTTACATTTATAGGAAATATAATTCAAAGTGAGACTCCTGTTTTCTCAGGCAACAGGTGTTTCTTCTAACACATATATTTTGGATGATTTGCTAAGAGGAGTCCTCTTAAGATAGAGTTGAAGGTCCTTAAATACACTGTAGTTTTGTGATATATGCACAACCGTGTTTATAGCAACACAATTTGTAATAGCTAAGTCTTGGAAACAACCCAAATGCCCAACGACTAATGAATGACTAAAGGAGACGTGGATTTTCTACACAATGGAGGACTACTCTGCCATAAAAAGGATAAACTAGAGTAATTTGTAGGTAAATGGATGCACCTTGAGAACATACTCTTAAGTGAAATAAATCAGACACTCATGAGCACATATCGAATTGTTTGTCAGATATGGGAAACCATAAATGTAAATAAAGACAAAGAGGTATAATAAGTATCATGTAAAAGAAAGATAATGTTCAAAAGGGAGGAGAAATAGAAAGAGATGAGGGGGAAAAGAAGGAAGGGGAAAAGAAAGGAAAGAAAAAAGAGGGAAAAAATGGAAAAATGTAAATAAACTTGCTGTAAATAGGGAAGGGTGGGGTATGGAAGGGAGGGGTGGGGAAGAGGAGGGAACCAAGATATATCATGTACAGGTACAAATTAACCATAATGAATATAATCATTATGTATACAATGTACCAATACATGTTCTTGGTTTAAAAAAAAAAAGAAAAGAAAAAAGAAAAAAAACTACACTGTGGTTTCAATCTCTTATAGATTTCTCTCTTCATCATTTCTTCTTCCCTCTTCTCAAACATATACAAATCTGTTTGAACTTCAGTTATAAGAGAATTGGGACCGATGATATTTATGTTCCATTTAAGGAACATAGCCAATAGGAAATAAACCTCCATCCATCAATATGCTAGAAATCAGAGGGCTTTCCTGGCCACTCTATATTCACTTAGGAAATACCTTGAAGTTCTATAAAACTGTACAGTGGTATCCTATATTCTGCTGAGATCCACATATACTGCCCCACCAAAAAAATCTAAACACGTGCATATAACTAGTGAAGGGACCATTCAGAGTTCAAGCTTAATTTAACTACAATTGACCAAATTTATCACAAAGCAGAAAAAAACTCAAACAAGCTATCCCTCTAGAATATAAATTCATAGTACAGTCTGAACACCAAAATTGTGTGAGCTCCCTAATCAAAATGTACCAGGCTATGGAGAACAGAAGAATCTTCACATAATCCAAGAATTAAATGACAAGCTCCTAATTCACTGACTGAATAATAAACAAAGTAGTTTAATCAAATTACCTGCCTCTTGAAAGCTTATCTCAATTTCCAGCATGGCATGCTATTCTGCTGTGTCTTTATCTTCCTAAGAAGCCATTTTTATCATGTCACCTGTTTAAACCACATAATAGTTCCCTGATATTTGCAGAAGTTTATGGATGCAAATATTATTCAGCATCCAAGGCCTTCCCCAAGTGAACCCCAATCTACATCACAGTCTCCTCCTTCACGTGGTCTTTTCATTGTTCCATTAGCATGGAGCCACAACATGGTCCACATGGTTTTCCCATAGTTTTACCATCCAACAGGTTCATCCAGGTATCTGTCTGAGGCTTCCTCTCCTAGCCACAAGCATTCTACCAATCCCTCCCTGCTTTAATTTACAAATGAATTTCAAGTCACAGAAAGAGCTGAGAGAAGCTTGACCTCCCTCTGGTGTGCCCAGTGACTATTTAAATTATTTTCAAGCATCATTGCGCCTCTGGCAACGATCTTCAAATGAAGTTGTACGTGAAAACCTCGTACGCTAAGAAATACATAGTCACTCTGATTAAAGTAAAGAAATAGTGCCTGAGGCACTCCCCACACTCACCTTAACAGAACATATTTAGAAGGCAAGATCTGTTTCGGTCTTCCTATTTGACAAATGCAGACTCCCAGATATTAAGAACTTAGTGAAACTTGTATACTTAATTCAGGCTGAGAGAGAAACTTTCTGGCCAGACATTCTAGCTCAGACTCCACCACTCCTACTACACACAAAGTCCTGAATGTGATGCTAGCTTGTACATTAAGCCAAGAACCGAAGAGGTAGAACCCACGTGGTTTACCCACACGCCCTCATTACTCAATAAATATATAGACAATCCTCGACTTTTAATGGTGCCACTTACAGTTAGCTTTGTGCAAAAGCTATATTCACTCGATAGAAATTGCATTTTGAATTTTGAATTTTGATCTTTTCCCAGCTAGCAGTGTGTGATACGATCTTCTCTTATGATGGTGGCGAGCAGGCATGGCTCCCACTCAACCTTGATGTCACCAGGGGAAACCACCAATGCTGTGTTGCTAAGCTACAATGTTAGTAGTTAGGTATAGAAAGTGCATGTTTGGCACAAAATATTTATCGCATAACCCCATTATTAAATCAAAGAGCATCCTATACCGAGTACTTGTGGTGTGCCAAGAATTGCCATAGGCCCTGGGGGTTTAGAAGTAGATGAAACTGTCTGGTCCCTTTCCACATAGAATGTATCCTCTGCTCAATATTGACAAATAGAGAGAAGAAATCATATAAGAATATAATTAAAGGGGCTGGGGATTTAGCTCAGTGATTAGAGTGCTTGCCTTGCAAGCACAAGGCTCTGAGTTCAATCCCTGGCACCACAAAAAAAAAAAAAAAAGAATATAATTAAAAATTGTATATACTCAAAATAAATTAAAATATGAGTCCTTACCAAAGATTGTACACAATTGTTCTAGCAGTATTACAATCTCCAAAAAAGTAAAAATAACCCAAATATCAACCAACTGATGAATACGTACACAAAGACAATGTATTCGAACAAAAGAATGTTATTTAAGCATAACAAGGAATGAAGTGCTGGTGTACGCTACAACATGGAGGACTTTGAAAACACTGTGTTAAGTGTGAAAGGGCAGACATATGACTCCATTTACCTGTAATGTCTAGACTGGGCAAATCCAGAGAGCTAGAAACTAGACCAGACGTGGGAAAATGAAGAGATGACCGCTCAGGGGTGCAGGCTTCTCTGTGAGGCAAAAAAAATATTTTGGAATTCATGGCGATGGTGGCACAACTTTATGTATGTACTAATAACCACTGAGTTGTACACTTTAAAAGGACAAATTTATGGTATATGAATTACATTCAGTTAGAAAACCAAAACTACAAGCAGAACTCAGAGATATGAAGGAAGCAAAAAAGTTATAGTAGAGAGAGAATAATAACAAAAAATTAGAAAATATGAAGGCCGAGGAAGGCCTCTGCAAAGAGATGATAGTTAACCCATATTTAAAGTTCAAGCAGGACCAGATATGCAAAGAAGGAGGGAATGGTGCTTCTGGAGTAAGGAATGGCACCAGGGACCTGAGGCAGAAAAGAGCTTGCTGTGTTCTAGAAACTCGAAGCGGGGAGAAAGGAACACGAGAAGCAAATGGAAAGGAATGGGCAGGTCACAGAGGGTGCATGAACATTTTGGATTTCATCGCATATGCAGTAATAAAACATTATGTTTTAAACAAGGGAATGACATCTGGTCACTCATTTAGTAAATTTAATTATCATCCATTGTGTGCCAAACACCATGCTGGAATAGAAGAAGGTACAGCCATAAACTAGCAGATAAGTCTCGTGGAGCTACTATTCGTGATCACCTGAACAGTCATCTGACCAGTAAATAAGTGAAGCATAGTATATCTGGATGAAAATGAGTGCTACGGAGCCAAGAAAAGGAAGTAAACAGAATATGTCATTGTGGGTGGCCACTGTAACATGGTAGAACAGGTAAACTTCAATGTATGTGACATATGAGCCAAGACTAGAAAAAAGTGAGGATGCAAATGATATGGGGGCAGTGCTGGGGATTGAACTCAGGGCCTTGCTAGTGCGAGGCAAGCTCTCTACCACTGAGCTAAAGCCCCAACCCTGCAAATGATGTTTTCTATGAAGAAACCTGAGAAAGAACTGCCGGTGGGGTGGGATAAAATCTGAGAAACTGATCTCCCAAAGCCTACTGAAGATAGTACATCTAGGAAAAAAGAATGATCAATTGCACCAACTGCTCGCTATTGCTCAATTAAGATGAGAGCCAAGAATTGATTGGTGAATTTTGCAAATGTAGGGATCACTAGTAAACTTGGGTTTGAAAAATCAGTCTTATTGAAATAGTAGTATTGGCCTGACTGGAATTAGTTCAGTGGGAATAGAAGTGAAAGATATTATTATAAATTACCGTTTAGAGATTGCAAAGGGGCACTATCAGGAGGGAGGTTCAAGTAGATGTGCTCAGAAGTACTCTCCGATGGAGGGGAGCAAGTGATGACACTGAAGGGAATGAGGGTATCTCGAGTAGTGTCCCTGGGAAGGGGGAGGAAATGGCACCTCAACCACAAGAGAAGGGCTGGCCCTGGATAGCAGAATGAAGAATCCTTCACAATAGTAGGAGGAACGGGAAGGAGGACCCAACGGCACAGGGGCAGCAGGCGGACAGAAGTGTGGTGAAAGCTTATGGATAGAATCAAAGTCAAGTTTGAAAAGTTATCTCTGACTGCTGCACGGGCAATTGGGCAAGTGTGAAAAAAGGGACCACAGTGAGGAATAACAACACAGATGAGAGACCTTGGTGACCTGCACTGAGACAGTGGCAATGATGACGAATTTTTAAATTATGATTAATAAGCATGTATGTTATCTCATTTTGTGTAGCGAAAACATCCATCACCCATCTACATGGATACCTATTTATATATTCATTTTTCAAATAAACTAAACTCAGTAAATTATATCTCAAGATACTTATTTTAAAATTTAAAATTTTATCTCACATATATATATATATATATATATATATGTGGCTAGAAAATAACTTTCCCATAAATTTTTATGTTCTGTTGAGTACCTATCAAATTCTCAAATTTTGTTCCAATTGTAATATTTTATAACCATAAAAGAAATATACAAATTACAGATGATGAGACTTCTGGGTTTTTTATGCCTCCCTTATACACCCACCAATCCTCCCAGTAATGGGAAGATAACTAGTTTTTGTATTTTTCAACAGATGTGTTAGTGAAAAAGCTAGCTAACTGGGGGGAAAGGTAGTATACAACATTTTCATAAATTTTGAAAGAATTACTAACCAAAACAGAAAATTTCCATAGAGATGAAACTAAGGAAATATCCTCTCATGTTCTGATCATTCTTCAAGTCCACCATAATATGTATTTATTCTTTCCATCTCTCTTAAACTTCAACATCAAATTAAAGCTGGTACTATTTTACTCTTTTATTTGGTTGCCTGATGTGAAACCATCTAACACACACACACAATTCAACTCCACATTTCCCAGTGAGATTTTCAACATGCCTAGATTCTTTGGTTAAAAAATAAGCAATTCTCAGTGAGGGAAAATGTTACACTGTAAATAGCTGCCTCCTGTATTAGTCCACTGCTTTTACTATTTGCTCCATTTTCTTTCATAAGATTAACATTTAAAAGCTTCTTTGTTGCAGACTGAAATTGAATTGTGAAATGTGCTCCTGAATAAATAATTTCTTCCTGAATGTTAATTACATAGGCAATTATACTGAAGTGTAATTTTACATAAATACAGTGTTAGGGATTCTACAGATGTGAACACTGCCCAAATGCCTCCTCAATTGGAAAAAAAAAGTTTCCGGGGTTGAAATGAAAGTGTCTAACATGCTGGATAAATACAGAACATTTAACGTGTTGAATATTAATCTGTATGTTCATAGAATTTATCACAAGGCTTGATGGCAACTACACAGCTAAATATTCATAAAGACAAAATATACTTTATTTTCCTTATATGTTCATAAAGATGGCAAAATAAGTATCCTGATACCAAAACAATCTAAGCCAAAAATTGCAAATGCACGAACTTCCAATTATAAGAATCTGAAAATAAAATTTGTTCCACTTTCATATTAGCAATTTTTTTCAGATGAAATACTTTGTATGCAATTATCAGCTTAATTGATAATGATATGATGGGTGTGGTGTCAGACTAGTTTCACAAGGACAATTTACCAACCAGCTAAAACCAATAGACATTTTGTCAAATTTACTATTCCAGTAAGAATCACAGTCAAATTGGATCTGGACTCATTGTCTTGTTGAAGATAGTAACTAAGGAAACAGGCAGAATTTGAATGCTTTCTATGCGCAGGCACTCTATTAAGCACTTGACTCATGTTATGCCACTTAAGCTCAAAAGAATTCTGACACCCAGATGCAGAAACTGAGGGCTGAGGGTGTCGCTCAGTCGTCGGAGCACTCACTTACCATGTACCAGCACCCCCTCAAACAAAGCAAGAAAGAAAAAGACACTTTTGCGAAATAGGTTCCTATAAAAACAGCAAAATACTAGATCCAAGATTTAAATTCAAATCTTTTTAACACACTAAGAAGTAGACTCTGTATGTAACAGAAATAAAAACCTTAGGATTATCCCACAATTCAAAGCTCTGTCAATATTATTAATAACTATCTTAATTTGTTTGCTTTTTCCCTCCTTTTATAAATATTTACCTGGAATTGGCCTTGGAACTGGGTTAAGTGGTGAATCAAATAATTTCTCTTCATTATAGAGATAATAGGTCAAATTATTGCAGCTGTCTTAAAAAGAAACTAGTTGAGATTTTTTAACTTTTCAACTTTATAAATCCTTTTTATTCAAAGTGTGGCCTGCAGACCAGAAATATCAATATTACCTAGGATATTGTTAGAGATGTAGAGACGGAGGCTCTATCCTGACCTGCTGAATGAGCTCCCATTTTAGAAACACTGATAGAAATAAGTCAGGTAGGTTTGCATAGACCCTGCACTGATCACTCTTAAAATTATACAAAATCACAATGAAGTTTTGCGAGTCGGCACTGTAGATGTTTGCGAGTCAGTACTACAAACTTCTAGCACTTCATAATGATGAGAAAGGAGACCAGCAGATACACAAGGCGTGATCCAGGAACTATGGATTTTGTTTTTTTGAATTCCTCCAAATTTTCCAATCTGTAAAGCTAACCCAGGAAACTTTTATTTAGGGACTTTTAGGGAGGCAGTTTTTACTACTGTTGATACCACTGCTCAATTAGAGTGGGAGGATTCTGTTTTTGGAAAGTATTTCAGTTGCTGACTAGAAATAATAATGAATAGACATGATTTTCACATTATATTGGGACTTACTTGTACTTTGGTAACACACTTTACAATTACAAAATACCACCTTGGCATATGCAACAGTTATATGGACAACACCTTTAAGAGAAGATATTTTTTATTCTAAAGTCACAAAATAATCAACGATTTGTCCATATGGCTACATAATCAGTACACATCATGATAGCTTATCTTTTCTTTTCCTCTTTCAATTTTTCTTAATACGCACTAAGGCAACAATGAAGTGTTTTAGAGATGTGAAATAATCAGTTGTCAATAAAAGTTTCTCGAATTTCTACATGTTAAAAGATGCAGATTAAAATTTCTTTTATATGTTTGTGGATTAAAAAGTTGCCTGCAAAATTTTAGAAACTTGGGAAAGACTTTCTTCCCTCTCTCAGTCATGAGTCGGTAGGAGAAAACAGAACCGCTGTCCCTAACTGCAATAGCATGGAAATTATTACTGGATATTGAATGATTTAATATTTGGGAGGGCTCTGAAACAATGCAGGCTAAGATACACAGAATGACTCCCCAAGTCATATCCCAGAACTCGAACATTGGGGAAGCTGTTACCCCGACTGTTTTACCTCTCGAAAGCTGGGGGTGATGTGTAATGTTGTATACCCGCCGACTTAGCTATGGGATGCCCTGAGAGCTGATAAAACATTATTTCTGTTTTCTGAAGAGATTAGCTTTGAGTCAGTAAAGTAGAGGAAGAGCAAATCCGCATGCATTGTCCTTTAGCTAGGATATTCATTTTTCTTCCTGTTGGACTTTAGCACTCCTGGAACTTGGGCTAGAGTTTACATCACCATACACTCGTCTCTTCAGACTTTTATCAGACCGAATTACATTACTGGCCCCTGGTCCTCTGGCTTATAGATGGTAATAGAAAGATTTCTTATGCTCTGTAATCTCATGAACCAATTCCCATGATAAATCTCAGGGGAGAGACAAATAGAAAGATCTCCTTCCTATTTAGTTGTGCTACACTCGAGAACCCTAATTCCAACTAAACGTGGCCAAGTTATTTCAGTTTTCTGTACTCTATCTGTAAAACGAAGTAACAACATCTACCTCACAACATAAGCATGAGGATTAAATGAGATTAACAAGAGTAGAAATACTCCACAAATCATGAATGGTGAACTGTGAATTAATCTTGTGTGACTTTTTAAAGTTGCCTTAGTATCGAGAGCTTCTTTTGCTGAATACTAAAATTCTATTTTCTGGCTAGTATGCTACTTAGTACAAGATGATATAAATGTTTGTAATAAGATAATTCATTTTGGAGATTAAGGATTTAGCTCAGTGGTAGAGCATTTGCCTAGCAAGTATGAGACCCCAGCATGAGACATTCCATGTAGGGTGTGAGCTTTTGACAGCTGGTCCTATCCATTATTCTTCTCTGTATCATCATACCTAAGATCATTCCTATAGCTTCATTGGTGAGATATACTGACAATACCACTTCTCTATCCTATTTCCCAGCCAGGAGATTTTGAATCTAATGGAATCTAGTTGGAATTGGTTATACTCCCTCCAGGACTACTACTGAATTGGTAAGTGATTCTTTCTGTCCTGGAGGGAGTATAACCAATTCCAAATTCAGTAGTAGTATATATTAAAGAAAACAAAAAAAACAGATCTAAGAAAGTCAAAAAATTTTAGTAAAAGTATTCTATTCATTGGTGGTGTTGCTTCACAAAAGGCAAGGTAAAAATCACCTTAATAGAAAAGACATGCTTTATTCATTTGGCATAACACTGGACTGTCTATAAAATTGTAATTCTAACTTGCTTCTTGGGTTTCCTTACTGAGTAAATCAACCACAACACCGGTTGGAGGGAAGACTGAAACAGAACTAGAGAATATTACTTTCCCTCCATTCAAGGGATTAAAAAAAAAAAATCCCCTCCACCTCACAGATTGGATAAAACCAGAGCCTGAAACATTCAAGACACAACAAAAAAGTGGGGTGGGAAAATAGAAATTGCATCCCATGAGAGAGATGTGGGGAACAAGATGGAGAACTTAGGGAAACTGACTGAGAAAAATCAAAGAGGGAGGAGTCAGGCAAGAGAGAGCTTTTGAAAGTTTAATCAAAGGACATTCTCCCTTCCCATGGTATGTAAGGGAAAGGAAGTGCAATAGTTTTCATCTGTATTCTGCCTGTAGAGTTCTGGTATTTTGAGTTCTAAGACCCCTCATTAAAGAACTTCAGGAGCTTTTACAATGGTCAAATATGGGCTTGTGCCGGGAAAGAGAAGGCAGAAAAGCCAGAGAAATCACGGTTACTTCTTTTTAATCATTCTTGTTCGGCTTTCGAGGAGATGAACTTAAGAAATGTTGCCTACTATCCCTAAATGGATTACAAGGTAGAGTTACTCCTGTTCAACAAACAAAGGAAAAATATAGTGATAAAAGAGAAGACCAGGGTCTGAAGATCTTGCCCTAAAGTTAGCAAATAACCTCTAGCATGCAACAAGTCACTGTAAATGAAAGATTAAAGAATCCATGATAAACGAGTGGCCTAGACAGTCTCCGACTTGCCCTGCTTCCCTACATTTGTGTCATCTGCCTCTGGCTACTTTGAATCCCCTTGGGTGGTTCCTGAATACGTGAATTTTAGAGAATAGTAAAATATTAAGAACAGTTTTGAAGGCCAATGTACACTCTCCATCGTTTTTACTAAGTAAATTCTAAAAGTACCATCTATAATAACATCATTTTATAAAAGAAAAGATAGTTTAAGCACCCAAACTCCTTAATCTCAGAATTTTAAATTTGAAGACATTTAACAATTTTGAAACAAATTTTTAGTGTCGTATTTCTCTTGTTTTACATAGACAAGTTTCAATAAACCATGAACTAGTATTAAAATCACTTTTCCTACACTTTAGAGTCTACACAGTTCTCTGCATATTAAAAATAAAAATCTCATCTCTCAGATACACAAAGCCATTAACACTGTTATAGTACATAATGAGGTGAGTGCATATGAAATTGCCAATGTTCAACCACTTTACTCCATAAAAAAGAAAAATTCATATGGCTCAATCTAATAGCATGATCTTTTTCTCTGCACTTGACCATTTTATAAAGTCAAATAAATGTTAGAACTATGACAAATGTACTAACGGCAATTCTGTGGAATTCTATCTTTTCTGAAGAAAGCATTTAATAATTCTCCTTCCCACGTGAGAATTCGAGGGAAAATTTCAAAGTGTCTTTTACCATATTCTATGCGATTACTGGAAGTCTGCATTGGGACTGGAGGAATATTCAAATGCTACACCTTTTAAATATCAAATCTTTAATTACTTAACTTTTACTTACATCCATTACAACAAATCAATCTTTCACCAAATTACTGAGGATTATCAGGTACATACCCCAGTATTTAGCACATCGTATACACTCACTGAAGGTTTGAGTTCTTGGTGTGGGTGAGCTAGAAGGAGAGAAGCTTTGGCTAAGATAAATCATAGAATTTATTACAAGGAGTTTGGTGCTTCTCAGTGAACTCATAATGAGAGGAGGGGACAGGCTTCATGGGAACAGGAATGTCAAGAGCTATTTCTCAGGTTGGGGATTTAGCTCAGGTAGTACAGCACTTGCCTAGCAAGCACAAGGTCCTGAGTTCGATCCCCAGCACACCTCCCCCCGACAAAAGAGCTATTTCTCTGCATTTTCTATCAGCTATGCAATCTAATAGACTAATTACAGAAACTAATCTTCAGTCAATTAAAAATCATGCTGGAAACCTTATAAATGTGTGTGATGTTCTCTATACAATGATTATGATTATGTTAGTACCAATATATCATTGGCATATAAATATGTAGTTGAAATCATATTATATGTAAATAATTTTATAACTTCAACATTTGATCTAAAATTAATATGCAAATCATAAAACACATTAAGTATTTAATTTAAATTAATTTTGCTTGCAACCTAATGATTCATAAAGATAAAAGTGGGTTGGTTTCGTTAACCCAGGGCTCTTGAAGGCTGCATAAGAAAGTTGAAACTGAAGGGTTTCTATTTTTCTCTCAACAAATTTCAATAAAATTAGCAGAGGAATTCAAAATCATTCCACTGACCTTGGAGATGAACTGAAAGCATTAAAGCAGGCTCTCTGAAAAAGGATTGTTGCTGCTAATGATGGGCTTCTCTGAGTAGAAAGCATTTTTAAAAGTCAGGGATGACCCAACGTTTCTCTCCTTCACCTCTTTCTACTACTGAATTTTATTTACAAGGCTCTGCATACCTGGAACTCTTTAATTGTGTATTGAGTTGAATTCAAAGCTTCAAATACATCTCTTCATACCAGAATCAATTGCACCACCAGGTAAGATAAGTTATTCATTCTTACCCTTCCTACTTGACATTTGTTACCAAGGATCAGACTACAGGACGACCTCTAAACAATTACCAGACCATCAGCACTCTGAGTATTTAGGGTAGCTCACTGCCATGACAAAGAAACCTCAATAAATACAGTTTTACCATAGTGTACACTTCTTACTCACGTAACAGTCAAGGGGCACACGAGTCAGTAGGTCAGCTTTCCTACAGTCCAGTGTGGTTGAAGGATCCAGGCTCCAATGTTGTGGCTCTACCGGTACATGGGTCCTTATGTTCGTCTGTAAACCCCATTAATAACAGAAGAAAGACAATGGAGAAGTCTGCACAAAAGCTTGCGTGGAACAGTCTGGAAATTGGCACTTACTACTTTTACTCCATTCGTTGGCTAGAACCCCTTCTCATGCCCACACTGAACCGCACGTGACGCTAGGGGAAATAATAGTCATAGTCAGGGTTACCAGGGCTTGTTGGCTGGGGAAGACTCTGCAAAAGGCTGCACATGGTCTGAATCAGATTTAATGCAGGACACAGAAATTCATAAGTTTAGCTTACAATCTTTGCCCACAGAGTCAAATGTAGAAGAGCTCAAGAGATCCGTCCTCGTGCTAGAGATCTGGAGAATCCAGCTGAAGGCCTGAAGCCCACCGCAACGTCCCGAGCAAGTTCGCATCATGGCCAAAAATCTGCGACCCAGGATGAAGTTGTCTGCGCCAGGAGGCCGAAGGGTCAGTGCTGGAGGCTGACGAGTCTGCGCCCGAAGCCAGAAGACAAGGCGCAAGGCGCAGACCAAGACCAGAGCTCCTCCGAAGAGAACCGCAGCTGTCCTGGGCGACGGCAAGGAAAATCAGCTGAAATCCTTCCCGCCTGTTCTCCTTTTACACTGTTTGGACAACCATGCTGACTCAAGTCAGTTGGGCACTCCAACTCAAGTTCAACAATTAACCACCCCAAGCTCCACGCCCAGGACCAAGAAAGTCACTGTAAGGAATGGACAGAGTCCTCGTCATCTCCTTTTTCTTTTTTTTTTTAAATTAGTATATGTTTGTGATACACAGTGATTACATTCACATTGAGGAATTGGTCCATATACATATTACATCTTGATCAATTCTTCAAGTTTCTTTTCCAAAGGGAGCTTTAAAATAAGGATAAAGGTCACAGCCTCAATTGGCCAGATACGAACATAAGTGAGTGAAAAGGGCCTGTTGTGACTGCTCCAACCCAGCACATTGTCACCCTGAAAAAAAAAAGGATGAGTACTCTCAGGTCTGATTTTTCAAGAGAAGCCAGAAAGCAAGTTTTATCTTTAATGTGAATTCTTCTACTAGTAAAATATTGGCAATTATTTAATGTTTTAAAAGATAACATGCATGTCACACAAATATTTCTGCATTACCAATTTGCAAAAAGTATTTGAAGTAAAAATTGCTTTACAAATTTAACTAGGCCCTAAAAACATAACTAGTTTTTTCTTAAAAACACAACTTAGTACCTCAGTATATGTTTGCATAGGCTGTGCTAATAAAAGAACTGATAAACTTCAGAGTGGAGGCATGAATATTAATTAAGCAGCTTTAATTAATGCTACCTTATTAATTATAGCATAATTAATAATTGGGTAATATTAATAAGCTACCATGTGCTACATGGGTAGCATAACCTGGCAGGAAGCAACAAAAGCAGAGACAGCCTACATCTTTATAAATACTACAAATAACAGAAAGAATCGTGAGTGGACTCAATTATATTTCTTAATTTATTAACTTTGGAAAATAGGCTATGATATACTCATTCATTCAACAAATGTTCACTATATGTACAAGATATTTTATTACTTGCTGCAGAAAAAAAAGGAACAATTTTTATTAAATTTTTCCCTTAAGGAATTTACATTTTAGTAGGCAATTGTATAATTACATACCTCACCATTCTATGAAGCCAAAAGCAAAGGGGCCAATAGTGATTTATGACTACAGCGGTGAGACAAGAAAGAGATGCTTTCTGGCTGGGGCAGTCAGAAATGGTTCATAAAGAAAGTTAAAGGTATCTGATGTAATGACTAGGATGTGTAGAAATGGGGAAGTAGGGATGCCAGAAAACGCAGACGTCATTAGCAAAAACATGAAACTTGAAAGTATGAAGAGGTGGTATGAGGATGGTGGGGGCTGGAAAAAGCAGTCTCTAAAGGCAAATAACATCTTTAACAGTTTATTTATTTGCTCAGTAATTTGTAAAATCCTTGAGGCTCATGAATGAAGGTTTTCTCTCTTCATGGCATACATAGTCTATAACATATTCTATAACAAAAGTTTTGCCAATAGGTTTATAGAAAGTAGGTAAAATTTTAATATAAATTTTAGTGACTTCAAAATATTGTTACAGTTATTACGTGCTTTCAAGTCTGATTAAATCCATTATTTTTCAATTCATTCAAAATATATCCAACAACAACTCTAAGAGCTGTGGTGAACTTCATGTACCAGAAATCTACAATAAGTCAGGTCCTGAGATTTCTGGTTACAAGCTGCTTCTATTACATCAGTCACCTCCTGTTCAGATTTCCAGTGGTGACATTTGCATGGTTCCATCTGTCCAATTTCTCTCTTCTCAAGGCCATATTGTTCCAGTGACATTTGGGAACCTTCCAAATTATTGCTTCTATATATCTTTGATTTGGAGAAATTATCCTTATAGTCAATTTTTCATGAGAAGTAATCTCAAACGTGTTTCTCTTGTTTATTTTAAAGAAATATTTTAATATCTCTCGCCCTGGATTTATAATTTTATTTGCCTTCACCATGCATATAAATCTGTTCTGAAGTCTGTTTAAGAGTGCTTTCCAAATACATTGTACCTTCTGTCAGGGTTAGAAATATCCTGATGAATGGCAAATAGCAGAAAGAGGTAACTTTTTAACCAGTGTCAGGTGTGATGGATTCTCCAGTTTCGTAAGATTTCCCATTAGCCATTCTGAAATTATTTCACTCAGCAAGATAACTACCACTATTTTGATATTCCTCGATTTCCATCTCTCATCAAGTCTTATATCAAAGCCAAAGGCTACACTAATTTTGTTCCCCTCTGTTGTTAAGATGTTTCTATTTAGTAGAACAGTTATCAGCTTAGGCTCTTTTATATTATTAGCTTTGGAATAAAATGTCTGGTCTATTGGGCAAGATCTTTTAAATCAGTTTTTATAGTTCTAACCATTATATTTATTGCCATTTCTTTTGGAATTTTAAATTTTACTCTTGACATTATCAACGTCATTACCATTATTGTTATTATAAATATTATTATTTATAATAGCAGCATAGTGTTTGAGGATTCAATATCTGGCCCTACATTTCCTAATACATGGCATAATAGTCTACTTTCAGCACCATGCTGCTAAGCTGAGTCAAAGTAAATATTCCTCCTATGTACTTTCAAACTTAGGAGCATAGACTGTTTAATCAAATAAGCTTCTGGATCAAGTCAGTGAGGAAAATTGATCAAAACAAGGGCACAAACAGTTCAATTAATGGTGCCTGACATCATACAAATTGCTCATTTTCTTAAATGTATATTAAAATGATCTTCAAACATACCATTCAAACCTTTTCATTTATGTTTGACAATTATAGTCTCAAGCTTATCTCTCAAAGGCATCTTTGTGTTTTTCTTCACAAAAGAAAGGTGTAGGGCCTTATTTCCCTGTGACGAGAGCAGCACATATCTTAGACCTCACTTTGACAAAAAATAAAATAGAGTAAATTTAGAAAGCAGTTTCCAGTACTCGAAGTTGTTTATTTTCTCTTTCATAGGCCTAATTATTACTTTCATAAGTAGTATTGCTGCTTAATACACATATACAGGCTCTAATGATAGTTTATCATTTTACAAACTGGAAGACAATAAAATAACTATCTATTGTGACATTCTCTAAACAACAGTTTTATAGAGAAGTGTTCTCGCATTTAGGCTTTATTCCATATATGTAGAACTTACAATGTATGTAATGTACATTTATAATGTATGTAATATATATATGCTAACATTTATAAAATTTCATATTTTGTCCATATTTGTCATAGTGTGCTAAACTACGGTTTGGGGTGTTTAATTGTAGCTCTTTATTTCACCTCCAGAATGTTTGTGCTCAGTAGATATTCCTAGATAAATACCACTCGATGACATGAATAGATTAGACCTCTGGGTATCAGTTTTCAGAGCGCACTGTGTATTTGTCAAACTGTATTTATAAAATCAAGTCTCAAAAATACCTCATTCTCATATTTTTTGGGCTAACACAGAACATTGTAGAATTGTTGCAAGTAGAAACCTTCTATGTTTGGTACTTTTGAAAGAACTATAAATATAAGCAATCCAATTTAGCAATGATAAATGCTGCCTTCCAAATTCCGATCATATCTGTCCTTAGTTATAGCAATTTTCAATACAAAAAAAAAACCTTTCGTGATGCTCAGACACATATCATTTTTAAGACCTAGAAATAAAGGCCTGGACTAAGGCCAGTAGTTTGAATTGTGGAATATCTATTCCAAGAATATCTTTTATAGTTATCACCGCTCACTTGTCGCTATGATCTATTAGTCTGCCCCCACTTCCTACCACTAAGAAAAAAAAAATTTATTTTCCATTATTTATTTTATTCTTCTTGCATGCATTCTGCCTCTCTGTAAGGTTTTATTTAACTTATTCTTGTAGATAAATCTACAGCAACCTTGGCATCAAAATATCAAAATGACCACTGAGGGTTTGGTATTATCACTTCCTTTAAAAAAGAAATAATTCTTTTAAAAGCTTGAAACTTAAATAAAAAGTAACTTAAATAACAAGTAACTCTTTCAACATTCCTTCATAATCTAGAAAGTAAATGGACTTGGGCAGAAAATTTTCTTACAAGTTAATAACCACTTTTCATTTAACGATTCAATCTCAATTGCTGTATTTTTTCCATTATAAGATGACATTGGTTACACATGCATCATAAATTTAATAATAGCTTTTTAGGAAAAGACATACCACTATACAAATGCACACAATTAGTTTTAATTAACTGAGGACAGCCTACATTTGCTCAGAGAAATATCTATCATTCACTCTTCGCGTATGTTGGTGTCATGGCCACAGAGGTGGACTGCCCGGGCACAGAGGACAGTCCGCAGACATCCTCCTGCCCTCGGCTGCTCTAAGATCAGCCCCAGCTGCAGAAAGTCGCTTAGCCTGAACTCACACCCCTCTCATTCCAGCCATATTAAACCAGGCAGGTGGAGATTATAAACGACCAGCGATTTTGTCTAGCTGGACTTGTATCACAGTTTCCCCTCACCGCAATTCTGTTTATCTCCCTGCCCTTTCATAGGCATTAATTCCTAATAAACATCTTGCACCCTAAACTCAGTCTCAGGATCTGATGCCAGAAAGTCCCACCTGCAATATATGATCAGAATTAATCCTTCACAGTCAGACTCTAAAATTCTTCTGAAATGTTTTTTTAATCTAAAGCTATTCATAGCATCAAAATGCCATGCTTATCTTCATAATTCATGCTCATTCTCTTTTACACTTCAGCAATATTTAGGTTGACAGCATAATTTGAATGTCTTACTTACAAATGTATGTGGTACATTAGGTAGACAGAATTCTTTTTGTAACAAGTAGCAGAAACTCTAAGCAAAGATGTGACCTCACTAACTCAGAACAAGGACGGGGAAATACCAGGGATACAAGAAAGACAAGGATACGGCTGAGACTCAAGAACTTAGCTCTGCTTCATTCCTCACAGCTGACCAGCTTTCTTCCCAGGACGGGTGGTCTGTGCAGTGGTAACTCCTGCTATCACTGACAGCTTAACTTAACGGATTAAGTAGAGCAAAAACATTCACTTGATACCACAAACCCTGTTCCAAAATACTCCCGGTGCCCTTTTGCTAACACCATAGTAGCAATGTGTTTGGATAAGGAAAGGAAATACTGCAATGTGAATAAACCTAAGTACATTATGCTAAGCGAAGTAAGTCACAGAAGGACAAATACTATATAACTCCCCTGGGTAGTATCTAAAATAGAGTAATAGAAGTGAAACATAGAATAGTGATTTTCAGAAGCTAGAGGGTGAGGAATTGCTAATTGCTGGGTATAAAATTTCAGTTTTGAGAAAAAATAAAGTTCAAGGATCCGCTGCAAGACAACATTGTGCCTATAGATAACAATACCGTGTAATACAGTTTAAAATATGGTAAGAACAGATCTCATGTTAGTGTTCTTATCACAAAAAATTTAAACACTATAGACATACTAAAATATTTTTAGTTGTGCGAAAGTATGATTAGAACTAATACATCTCTGAATACCTTATTTAGAAATAATAGCCAAGAGAAAAATGATATTATTATAGTGAAGAAAACTGATAGATAGCAACAAGAAGTGCCAAAGTCAACATCACTAATAATAAGACAAATTAGCACCCTGTGCCTTGTGATAACGGAGCGCTGAAAGACACAAGATCGCTTATGTCGTATTCTTGCCAACAGTGCATTACTTTAGTTACAAGAAAACATCACACAAACTAAAAGGCATTCTTCAAAACAACTGTTCTTTACCCTTCAAAAATGTCAGCTATAGAAGAAAAATTTGGCTAAAGAAGAGTTCTAGATTTTAAAACATTAAAAAGACATGACAGCTAATAGAGGCACACACTGGATTATAATAGATGCTATCAAAAATGTGTTATAAAAAATTAAGACATTAGAAAAATGTGAACATGGATTAGATAATACTATATTATGTTAAATTTCCTGATTTTGGTCATTTTACTGTGCACAAGGTATGATCAAAAAATACAGTGAATGTTTTCTTTTTTTATTTATTACAGTAAAAGATGCACTGCTCTTAATCCCTCTCAAAAGATCCCTTCTCACTCAAACACACTTATCTAATCTCTCATCACTGAGTGACGTCCTCTTTCATAAGAGTCTTTAGTTGCACTGTTGTGGTTGCCTCGATGTCCTGAATCAACTCAAAATGTTTATTTTCCGTGGTATTTTGCCTCTGGCGCAGAGACAGAAGTCACACAGTGCCAGTGGGGTAAATAATGTGGATGAGGATATACCAAAGTTTTCCAGAGCCTACTTTTCTTTTGGATGTCACCTGGCAGCAACATGCACTCTGCTTTTCATCACACCTCATAAAAATATGAAAAAGAACTATTAGATAGGTGTACATGCAGCAATGATGGTATTTTGAGGGGAATAAGGAGTAATGTATCTTTTACTATAAAAATATTTTTAGTGTAAATGCACACCATACTTTTTGATCAGCCCTTACACCTCATTTCCTTTTGCTAGGCAACAAACCACCCTAAAATTTAACAGTTTAAACACATAGATATTATTCTTTCTTGTGGTTCTGTGGATTGGCTAGTAAGATTTCTAGTCTGGGCTGGTCTAGCTGACATTGAAAGGTTTGGTGGTGGCAAAACTATGGCAATCATGCCACAGAAGGCTGTTCGGATCATTGAAAGCTCTAAAAGGTTCGCCATCTCCAGGCAGTACTTGGCTTGATACTGATGAAGATGGTAGCTGTACAGTTCTCATACTGAGCTGCCTAGACCAGGCTTATTTACACTGTGGTAGAAATGTTCCTGATGTCAAGAGAGGGCAAGTTCAAAAGCACAAATATGTTTCATGCTTCTGCTTCCATCAGTGTTTAATATTCTATGTCCAAAGCAAGTCATACAACTAAGCCCAGATTCAACAAGTAAAGAAATAAACTCTCCCTCTTGATGGAAGGAATATCAAAGTCACCTTGCAAAAGGACATGCACACAGATATGGGAGGGATAGTGGGCCATTTCACAATATATCATCCTATAATTAAGAATGTGCTTCTTAAAAAATACTGAAGTACTTAAGAATAAAGGTGCAAAATGTCTGCAACTTACAAATAGTTCAGAAAAAAATGTGTGTACAAAAAAAGGAAGAGGAAGCAAATGCAGCAAAATGATAGATACTTGCTGAATCTACGCTAGGATATAAAGGGTATTGTGAAGGATTTGGGGGATTTGTGTGTGTGTTTGTACTATTCTTATAACAGTGTAAATCTACAATTATTTTATAATAAAAAATACTTTTGAAAATCCCATTCAAGTTTTAGATCATTTCAGCTTGACCCAGGATGAACTTTAGTAACACAAGAACACATATAGGAACAAAGTCAAGGGCTGAGATAGTCAGGTCCTTGAAGAGGGTCCTGGAGAAACTATTTCAAGGGTGTCCTGGGTTCTGGCTTTGGGATACTTTTCTCCTTGGATAAGCTAGTATTTGCATCTTTTCCCTTATATGAATTAAGTACTACATTGCTGGAAATTGTATCATTTTTCTCTAATAACAAGGGAAAGCTTAAACAAGTGAGCCTCCGAATGACAATCCCTCCTGTACACCTCAGCGTACACCACCCCTCCCAGCTGTGTCCCAGGGTTAGTCCACCTGGTCGCAATCATTCCACTCCCCCTTCACTTTGTTCTTCTCAATTGTGGCACCAGGTGACGATTGCAAATGGCACTGGGTTGCCTAAATCTGTACTTCTGTTTATTATCTAAATGCATAGTTCAATTATTTACTATTATAAAGACACTGGAAGTAGATGAAACAGCTTATTTTGGAACTTTTTTTAGCTCTCTAGATAGGAAATTATGCACAAATTTAAAAATAAAAATTTTAAATGCAACATAGTAATAGAAGATTATATTCTGATACAACCTCAGTGTGTTTCCAAAATTGACTACTCATCTCACTAGGGCAGCAAAGCTTTCTAGAGAATTTTTTGTGACACATAAAAGAGATCTCCAACCAAATATGTTTGAACAATGTTGGGTAAAACCAACATCAAATAGGTTCTGGGAGTAAGCTGGTTTAACCTGTGTTTAAAAAGTAGCTATCTTTAGCATGTAACAACAGAACCATTTGCTAATAAAGCATCTTTGTGAGACTGGGATTACTAGGATCCTGATGAAAACTTTAACCATGAGTGGTCAAAGCACTATCTCAAGTTTGGTTGTATTCATCTCCTTTCATCTCCTGTATTCGTAACTTTCTTTGACCCATTCCAACCTTCTGCTCTTATTTGTATCCCTCTCCGGTAAACTTCAGTCAATGTCAGATGGGACATATCCTGAATTTAAATGGGAATACATTAATCACATCACTCTGTACTACAGAGGAAGTCAGTATAGAACTGTCCTCTAAGGGCAGGAAGATTTGAACCTAAGCCCAGCTCCTCTACTTCCAAACTGTCTGACCTTACAAGCTTTACATGACTTAAACTTTGGTTCCCCAATATTTAAGATGCAAAAATAAAAATACACACTTTTTGGGGTCGTGAGGAGGTTTAATGTAATGATACTTGCAAAAGGCATAGCATTGTATCTGGCATGCAGTAAGTGTTCAATAAATAGTAGCTCATGGGAAATATTTTCCATGTTTATCTCTGTACACATACAAAGATCAGGACATTATCTACCTTCAGTTGAACCAGATATTTTTGTCCTGTTTGATATTTAACATATGAACAAAATGCCAAGCAATCAGTGATGTGGTAATCTGTGTATGTCAAAGACTAATGGTCCTCTATTTGGAAGATACTGACGTGTGTTGGCAGAGATATGGTGAGTCCTTCCACAGCCTCACTCTGCTTAATGTCCTGGGTTCTTCGGTGCCTTAAGAGTGCCATTAGGTTTTATAGAGAAGCATTCTCATAAGGCAGCTCCATGGTGGGTGCGTGGCAACTCAAAGCTCAAGCAAGATATTATTCCCACTCATTCGATGGTGCTGAATACAGACAGATTAAAGTGTCACACCTTCAACAACTAGAAGGCTGAGCAAGTTGTCAGACTGGGGTGGATGATGGTAAGACTCACGCTGTGATAGGAGCGTAGAAGATATATTTGGGGGTATAAACCATGCTTTCCTTAGTGATACCCTCTTTTGGAAAGCTGTCCCAAAGCTGTGGACTTGTGTTGTCTCTCTGGTACTAGTAAGCTCCAAAACATCAAAGAAATATTCCTCTTACTGATACTTTTCTCAGACCATGCACTTGGCAACTTCTAGGCAAGACACAAAAAACAGGAACATGCTCAGAAACAGAGTGGGGGCTGCTGGATACGATTTCACATCAGATTTTACTCTTCTCTTGTTGTCTAATCATCTCTTCTGACCTGATTCTGTTAGAGTCTGCTAACCCGAAAGGACCTAATAAAATTAGGGAAAGGCTCTTTCTTCATGACATTTTCCTGCCATTTCTCAAAAACTTATCTAAAAAATGTCTTAACCCTAAACTACAATAGAAATTGTACCCCTTGCTTTTACACAAAACAGAAATGGCATATTTGTAAGTCAAGACCCTAGTTCTGTTCCCTCATCTTTTAGTTTGGGAGCAACAAAACTAACCTAAGTCTTTTCTCTTGGACACCTACATATGATCTTTTTCTAAAGATGGTTTCCCTAAGTCCCTAATCTTTCCTTTGAAATGAATCTACCTTTAGGATTAGAGATAAAAGGAGAGATTATATGCAAAATTAACTTACGTGACCTGATTCTGATAACATGCACCCTGAAAAGCATCTATAAGCTCTTGCTAAAACATGCTGCCACAGTTACAATGGAAAAGGTTCTCTTGACCTGCCTAGTTACAGGCCGACAAGATTGGAGGTTCTTCCAGAGCTCTCTGAATCAGTGACACCAGGAACACTTGGAAACGTGTTACAGGTTCAAATTCTTGGTCCACTCCAACCTATCTCAGCCAGAAACTTTGGGAGGTGGGGCCAAGCAAGCCATACATGAAGGACAGGCCCAGCTCGTCCTGATGTTCCCTAAAGTTTGAGCCATTGCTCTGAATTCTAAACCAGGGAAAGCCACTTCACCAACAGATCGGAATTGTAGTCAGTTGTTCCCATACCACTTGACCATGAGGATGGAGTTCATCTTCTACTAAATCTCTAACTTCCCCATATAAGGTCTGGTTGGCTCTTGAGGCTTCAGGACTAACTCTCTGATTTTCACACAAGGTCAAGCACTTTTTCCTAAAAAGCAATTCAGAGCACCACACATCAATTTCTTATTGCTTTTGTCACTGAAGCTGGACCATGTTTCTCATATTCTTCTTGGTTACTTCAAGACTCATAACTCTAAGAGCTCCAGTCTGAGTGTGCCCTGGAATACAGTGTCTTAAACCTCACATCAGCTTAAATTGGACTTGATTCTGTCTTCTTCCTCAGACTAAATGTTCCAGTTGACTAGCTTCTGCTTCTCCCTCTAGGCTATTGCATATTTAGCATAATTTTCTCCACTCTACCCAGCAGAAGTTATGAGGATGCCATATAGAATAAACCTTTCTACTCACTTGGCTTTATTTGACATCTAAGTTTCTCAGATTATTAGGTGTGCAGCCAAGGTTGAGAACCACTGAGACTATTCCTGGTTTGTAAATTGAACCCCTAGACCTATTACCTAAAAAATTTATTCCATCACATAATATAATATCCTAAAGTTTAGACAAATCTATTTTCCTATTTCAAGGAATCCCCAAATACATAAGGAAGACAAGATTATAGCTTGCCAGTCTGAACAACAGGATGTAAACTGAGCCTGAAATTAATATAACTTCAGAATAAATCAGTTTGAGATTTTTAATATAAATTATTTAAGAGTTTTTATTTTTCTGTTGAAAGAACTTTGTAAGAAAGAAGCGAAATTAGTGGAGAAACCCTTATCAATTCTATAAATAAGACAGGGTCTTAACCTTGGAGCACAAAAGTTGAGATACAATGTCTAAATTTGGACTAAATTACAAGAAACTTCCAATAAGCTATATAATGCCCTTTCTCAAGAGAATAGGATAGGATGCCTGAAAGTAATAGAAATTTTGCTGGGGAAAAAAAAATCCCACTAATATCTCTAAATTGAAAGGATGATATATTGGACAGAATTCAATTGCAGAAAATAAGATCTACCCTAGTTAGTCAAAGCAGAGCAACATCTAACACAGGAAATTCAGTACTTACAAAATTGTTAGAAGGTCAAGAGAAGCTGAACTGCCCAGAGCACCTCCCAGTGCGCATTGCCTCTGCTCTCATCGGCAAAGCTGCTTCCCACAAGAACCTGACGACTATGAGCCACGTACTCAATCAGGAAGCTTTAGACAATTACTCCAGAACCCCACAGCCTCAATAAGCAAAATGGGTGCTCCACACCCAGAGGGACTATCCCCGTCACTCGATTACTTATCAATGTATCACAAAAATGCTCCTGGTTGGTTTAACCTAAATCATGGCCAGAATTCTAGCTGAAAGGGGGCCTGGGGAATGTGTGTTTTTTTTTTTTTCAGCCTTTGAATCTAGAAGACTAGAATATTTTTATATAAATCTACTTTCTGTCTGCTCAGCTTCCACACACAACTACTCTCCATACTTGTATTTCTAAACAACAAAGCAACCTCCAAATTATGCTTATTTGCATCATTCTTCTAGCCATAATTTGGCAGCCATAGGAGACACTGAAGAGAATTAATAGTGTTCCAGCTATACTCCTTATTCCCTTTCCTTCATGATATTGAGGGTGAATTTTTCCAGCCTACACAATGTTATTCTCCTTTTCCTAAAATGGCCAGTTGACAATCTCATATTAAATTTCTTATCTCCTGGATTATGCAACCTTTTCTCTGATGCTTATACCTATAAACCAGCACGGTCTATATAAATTTCAGCAACACAAAACAAAGTTTTATAAGCAGGCCATTTGGTATAATAATAAGAGACACCATTCCCCAGCCTCTCACTTTGTTTTCAGGCTCCATGAATTCCATCTACGGGAGAAATATGCTGGTCGGTGGTTCAGAGCAAATATCACATCTGTACGACAGCACCCTAATCTCACAAGGTATTGTTTCTTATATGCTGCCATAACCCAGTCCTCAACAGGCCACTCCATCATCGTGCATGGGCAATTGCTTCTGGATGGATATTACCAGTGAATCCCATAAGTACCAACCTAATGCCTCACTTCTTTTGCTATAAAATTAGTTCTTAGGTCAGAAAAAAGTATCGTGTGGGATAATGGGAATAAACTATTTAGTAAATCCTCAGATGTTCACTGGCAAAAGCAATGTAAGTAGAGTAGACAAATTCAACTCTAGATTGAATATTCCTTTTCTACAGAGGAAAAGTGTTGCTTTCCTCATGATATAAGGGAGTTAATATAATCTATCTACCGCTAAGCCACATGCGTACTATTCTCTGTCTCTGACAGTTTGAGCACTCAGTTGATGCATAGCCACATCAACTATGGTGAAAGAAAAATTACATTATTGAGCTGAAATAGAAGTTTCAAAATGGCAGCTACCATAATCACTTTCTTCATTAACCTACTGAACAAACATTGGAGTAGACGGAAAAAGGAAATTTTGTCATTTTCACTTGATTTTGAGAACCTCATCTCAGAGTGAGACTCTCTGAAAAGCAGTCATAAAGGGACACGTGACTCAGCCTGTGAGCCTACCCAGAAGGTCTCCCCCTCTCTTCCTCTAACCATCTAACCATCAATCCTCCAGTTTCATTATTTTTGCAACCCATTAACTATTAGCTAGTACTTAAGAAATACAGTCCACTAGTTTTCATTCTAGATAAAATAGACCATTAGACATATTACTCTATGTTCCTCCCCTGGGAGGATTTCCATTCTCCTCCATCTTTAGGAAGACCTTTGGGTAAAGCGTCAGCATTCAGCGCACTTCGAGCTCATGCCATTTGTCATGAGGAGCCATCTATCAACAGGCTTAGATTTTTTTTTTTCTTTCTCAGGTCATACAGAATTTCTCATATGCTCCTGGGAGTGAATTAAAAAAAAAAAGTGCATCACAATTTAAGTAAGCATGGTGACACATGCTTTACTCTCGCTTGAGGATAGACTGCTGCTGGATATGCCCTAATCTATGACTTGGGAAATCAGACGCGACTCCCAGATATCTCGAGTTCCTGTAGTTGGACAGATCTAGATCTAGCCTCCTCTAGAGTCTAACAACATTCCAAGAACAGTTTCTCAGAGGAAGAATAGTTGCTTATAACAGAACATGCTATGTACGGTCAGTCCCTGTTACTCATAAATTGGAAAAATAGTCCCAATATATACGCAGATAGCGACCAAAAATACTCTGATGTGAGCACGGCCCAAGGTTGCATTTATCACTAGAACCCACAAGCCCCTACACTGACAAGCAGACCATGACGGCAGTTGGGTCCCATGGACTAGCAATATCTCAGAGCACGTATCAATAATTACTAAAAGTACTGAGTGTCTTCCTTTATACCATTACTTTAGTATCAGCGGTGGGAGGAAGACTTGTAGTATATACGTGTGATATTTTGGCAAAGTCTTTCTTCAAGGATCAGTGACTGACTCAAAGTTCGAATTTAATTGTGACCTGGGATAAACAAAGCTGCCAGAAATCCCTTGGTGTAATAAAGGAAGAAGAATCAAGGTTACAGGGAGAACAGATAATGATTCCTTCTCACTCAAGAGGTTCTGGGTCTGTGTATTATCTTGGGTCTGAGAACTGATGAGCAGGACATGATGAGCTATCTCAGGTTAGAAGTCTGATCTTAAGGTTTTAATGAGATGTTCACCTATTTCATTTCCAGGGCCCCAACATCAAGACGCCACCACAAAACATTTCTGCCATCAAACCACTGTTATCCTTCTTCCCACTGAGCATAAGTAAATACGCATAATCTTTCTGGTGCAGCACTTTGGCCTGTGCTACATAAAATCCTATCACTTTTACTAAAGCTGTGATTCCATTAAAAAAGTAGCATGGTCTGTTTTTATTTTCAGCTTTTATAAGATAGACACGATTTGTGAAAAACAAAATTGCCCTAACCAATACGTTATCAAAAATTTGAAAACTCTTGTGACACAGTTATGGGACACACATGTCAAGCCCATCCTAACATTTTTAATTCCCTAAGATTTGCATTTCTTCTTTTCTGTGACACTAAGAAATTTCTGGCATCCAAATTTCATTTAGTCAACATTTTTTTTTTTTTGGCAGATTTCATTCACTCTATTTTTCTTGTGCAAACCCCTATGTTGTAGCTACTGCTGGAGCTTGAGCCCTCTGAACAGAGACTCCGGTGTGGGTTTTCACAAGATGGTTGGTGAATTCCTGGTAGGGAGACTTCGTAAACACAGTCTCTTCTCAGAGGTCAGGGGTGAAGTAGCTGTACCTCTTGGAGATGGCATCAAAAGTGGCCTTAGCAACGTTGCCTAGAGTGGCAGTTGTGTAGCAGTTGTCCCTGGCAGAGGTGTAGCAGTCATCAGTACCAGCCACCAGCAGCAGCTTCTTGGGTACAGGGGCTGAGACGATGCCAGTGCCTGTGGGGGCAGGGATCAGACGCACCAATGCAGAACCACAGCGGCCTGTCACCTTGCAAGGGACAGTGTGGGGCTTCTCAATCTTGTTCCCCCAGTAGCCTCTCCGCACAGGCACAATGGAGAGCTTGGCCAGGATGATGGCCCCATGAATAGCAGTGGTTACCTCCTTGGAGCACTTCGCACCCAGACCAATATGACCGTTGTAGTCCCCGATGGCGACAAATGCCTTGAACTTGGCCCACTGGCCAGCATGAGTTTGCTTCTGCATGGGCATGAGCTTCAGAACTTCATCCTTGAGGGATGCGCCCAGGAAAAAGTCAGTAATCTCAGACTCCTTGATTGATAAGGAGAAAAGATATATTTCCTCCAGGGACTTAATCTTCATGTCCTTGACCAGCCAGCCCAGCTTGGTGACAGGAATCCACTCCTTGTCCTCAGCCTTACCCCCACAAGCCCCACGACCTCGGTCTGGCCCTGCCGCTCCCTCGAAGACCACTGCCAAAGCCTCCATGGAAGCCACTGCAGCCTCCTATGCCGGGGCCCCCCGCTGCACCGGCGTCATCTGCCATTTGGTGTTTTTCCGATGAAGAAGCAACCTATTCTTAAATAGGCTAATAAATCACCTTTCCCCACCCTGTCCCCCTATCAATAGAGAGGCATATGTTCTAAATTCCAAACAGCCTAAGTAAAAATTTCTAACTCACTTACAAATAAAAGCTCTCATTTTGGGCCATAGCCCTAGTTCTCTCCTTACCCATCATAAAAATCAACATGACCAGACACACAATATTAAGCAGCAGCTCTTCATGTATAAGCAGCATATTGCTGTATAGTTAACACCATTGATATCCCCCCTCCAAATTCAGAACAATATGAAATAATTCTGCTTGCTATAACTGATAATCTGTACTGTACTACTGGTGGCGATGCCTAGCAACAACAAAAATCAGCAAGTCCTAGAACACAGGTATAATTTGCAGCCAACAAGACAGGAAAGGGAAACAAATGAGAGAGGAAAGGAACTAAAAAGGATTTTGTGCTTACTAAAACATACCAAAAGAATCTCTGATACTGAGTGTATGAGAAAGAGTGCCAGCACAGTAAACAGCAATATAACACTGAACACCACCAAGGGAACAGTGCAATAAAATTTCAAGAATATTGCCTCCAAATTCTACCATTTAGAAATGTGACAAACACATAAACAGGACAGGAACTACTGGGGGTAGTGCAGATCTAAACCAGTGGTTCTCAGATTTTGTATGCTTTGGAATTATCTGAAGAGTCTCTTACAATACAGATTGCTGGTCCTAGACTCGGAAATTCTGATTCAAGAAGTTTAAAGTGGGCACCCAAGAACCTACATTTCTAGTGAGTTGCCAGAAGAGGTGTGTGGCATAGCGACTATGACAGACTTCCAGAAGGAGGTGCAGAAGCAGGGAGGGCAGCCAATACGCCTCAGCTAACAACACGGGCACGGAAGAAACAAGAAGCATCGCCCAATTAAGGGATAAATAGCAAGCAAAAGAAAAAAATGTGAAATCTGTGCAGATAATTCCATCTCCAAAAGAAGAAAAAAAAAAACTGCATAGGATGAAGGATTAAAGGATGAAGAACACAGGGTCAGATAATTTAAGAAATGAACTACTGACTACTAAATGAGGGCAACGAAATACTCTATAAAAGAAATACAACTTTATACAAGACTGTACGATGAGATGATACAATAAGATATAAAAAGTACCAGCAAAAGAAAAGCAAGAAATTTAGGAAATTAAACTTTCCTAAAGAATTTAATATAGTGTTTGCAGCAGTGAAGACAGAAAAAGTAGAGAAATGAAAATAATATACAGGACAGGCACCAGACAGTCACAGAATAAAGAGGAAATGAACAATAAGGAAAAATGAAAGAGAAAATGCTGAGTACAAAGTAAACACAAGTCAAGCAGCTGAGTCACTTTCTTTCTTGTTTTTGTATCCTGAGTCAAATTCTCAGAAATCTTCCCAGATCTTCCTCTGTAAAGTAGGATCTTCTAACTACTCTCACTGTGCCCTAATTATTTATTTCTTTATAATCATAGTTGTTGCTTTTCTTTAACTTTCAAAATGCACTCTATCGTTAATTATCTGTAACTTCCCTTAGAAGTTATGCTCCATGAAGAAAGAAACCATCTTCTTGTTTGAATATTGTGTTCCTATCACCTACTATAGTGATTGATACATAGTAAATAGTCAAGAAATGTCAAATAAATGAATGAATTAATATAAAATTCATATTTTAGATTGGCAATAAAATAAACTGGAGTTTAGAATTAGACCCAAGCTATATAGAAGTTCTGAATACATTAATTTGATTTAAGGTGGAGAAAGGATAGTCTGCTACTGGTGTATTTGACATTTAGAAAAATAAATAAGGCTCAATGTCTTGTGTGAATGGCTTTTAAGGAGGCAGGGAAAGGTGAATAAGTTGGAATAGAACAAAATAAAGGAAACAGACCCAATATAAGAGGTACACGAAGTCAGTTTAATGCAGCAGGAACTCAGAAATGTTGTCAGATTTAAGACACCAGGAATCTGTAGATGTCTAGGAAAACCTTCCCCCAAGACATGGTATAGAGGAGTACACAAACCTTACTCAGGTCTGAATGGGAAAGCTGACATCTGCACTACACAAACACTTAGACAAGAACTTGAATACAAAAATAGTTTTGACTATATGAAAATTTAAAACTTCTGTATTATAAAAGCAACAACACAAATAAGACTGATTAATAAATGATAACCCAAACAAAAAGTTGCAACCTGTTTGGTTATTATTTTTCTAATATACAAGTAAATTCATAAACCAGTAAGAAAATGAAAACTGTGAAAAAACAGAGACAATCACATACAAATCACAGCAAAGGATTCTACTCTCAGCAAAAAATTATGTGTGTGTAGGTACATATAAACTAAGGTTAACTATAATCAAAGGCATATACAATTTGATGTCACTTTTTCCCATAGGATTAGCAAAAGTTAAAAATATAGATAATATCCAGAGTTGCCCAGAGTATAGGGAATCTTAAATACTGTTAGATGGTTTAGTTTATAAATTTATATCATTTTGACCCAACATAGTCCCATGTTTTAAAATTTTCTCCCAATAAAGTAATAGGTAATTACAATTTCAAACCTGGCATGTCAAAAATTAATCATACACACAACAGAACCACTTTAATGTTCCACTTTTCCACATTTAACTAAATTGTACCTCCAAATTCCTTCCTTTCCCCAGGGAAAAATTTGACCATCCTTGATTCCTCTTTTCCACACTTCCTATATACCACTTAAGCATTTTCAATTCTGTCTCCAAATGTACCTTGAATTCATTCTCTCTTCTCTCTGCCGTTCACAAAAATTTGGACACTGTAATCCAAATCGCTATCATATTTTCCCTGTATCCTGACAAAAGCTCCATAATTAATCTGGCCTCTACCCTATAACATAAGAGCTGATTCCACTGACAAAGCCAAAACCAAGATCTTTCATCACAAAGTTTTACTTTTTCAAGGGAATGCCTAATTTTTCTCATATTGAAGAACAGAACACCAGACAAATAACAAAAAGTATTCTTGATTTCACATCTTGTTCTAGGTTTTGTCCTAGTTCTCTGCTCCCTTTTTAATTGCATAAAACAGTGAATAAATAAGATTAAATTTAGAAATAAGAAATATTTCATTGTCTGAAATGTCTGTCCTTAATTTCATTTCCTGCTCAAAACCTTTCTGGTCAGACTTTCTTACATTCACATGTCCTACGAAAACCTTTCTCATGGACATCATAAACTGCATGCTACGAAATCCAATAGTCAGTTCTCAGTCCTCTTCTTACTTGGCTCTCTGGCAGTATTTGACACAATGATCATGGCCTTCTTCTGTAAATACTTCATTCCTTTAGCTACTGAGACGCTACATCTTCCCAGCCTTCCTCTTGCTTCTGGTCATTCCTTTCACAGCTCTTCTCCTCATTTGATCTCTAGATGTTGATGTTCCTAGCCTCCTTCCTCAGGCCTCTTCTCTTCTCACTGCTTCCCCACTTTTTACCTGATTTTATTTATTCCTACAGCTTTAAATATCATCCAAATGTTAAGGTCTCTAAATTTATATCTCTTGAGCTGGCCCTGAATGCCAGGCTTGTATATTCAACTGTCAAATCAGCATCTCCACAGAAAGTACAACAGATATTTGTAGCCCAATATACTCCCAAAATTCCTATTTTCCTCCTCATATCTTCCCCCTCCTTGATTTCTCCCATTTCTAAAGTATCACATCTATTCACTAGATCTATAAGGGCAAATGACATTGACTCATGCTTGATTCCTTTTTCTAAGACTACATATGCAATGAATCAGTAATCCTATTAGCACTTCCCTTTCAGTGCTTCAGAACCTTAGAGTATCTTACCACTTCAATCACTATAACTATGTCAAAGTCTCTATCATCTCTTGCCTGGACTAGCATAACTGTCCTCGTTACTTCCACTATTTTGTTCCTAACTCTCCTTGATACTTCCACTATTTTTCCCTTCACACAGCATCTGAGGTGATCTTAAAACACATGAGGTTAAAAGAACACACACAGAGATGAAGTCATGCCATTCTCCTGCTCCAAACCTTCTAATCTCTTCCCATAAGAGCTAGAAGAAAAACTGAAGTTTTCACCCTGACCTTCAAGGACCCCAGCTATCTCTCTGTCTTCATCATCCAGCAGTCCCCAAGCTCTGCTCTGAGCCCAGCCCTCAGGTCTGCTGAGGCTTTTAGGCCCTTCAGTTAGAAGATCATTGTGCTTGCTGGTCTTTTCATTTCCTTTGCTGAGAACAATCATCACTTCAGTACTAGCTGGGCTCATGTCTTCACTGGTTATAAATACTGGGCAAGTGTCATCTTCAAAAGGCCTTCCACACTATCCTACCTGAAATAGCATATGCGCATACCCCACTTCCCTGCTTTAATTTCCACATGTATTTCTACCAGGTGCTCTATTATATGAACCTAGAACGGCAGCTTGAAAAGGGCAGGGACTTCCCAGGGGAATTACTGCACTCCTAATGTCCCCTATATTCTAGGGGGTAAAACATGGTTGACATGAGACTATTGCTCTATAAATACTTGCTGAAAGATCGAATAAATAGGTTCATTCCTTGCTCCTTTACCAATAATCAGCACCCCCATGAAACTTAAATCCCATGAATATCATTTACAATGTGGAAAAAATTCCCCTTAGAATTAATCTAATGCATAATCCTGCCCCATGAGGCTCTAAAGACTCAATCTCTGTCAGTTTCTCCATTACTTTCTTCTTCTTCTCATACTCTTCCTGCCAGTCACTGCGCTTGGCTACACCACCCTTCCTTCTGTTCTTTAACCACTCCGAGGTCATCCTGAATCAGAGCTGGAGTAATCGTGTGGAAATTTTTCTTTTATTAGTTCCTTCAGTTCAGGTTTCTGCTAAAATCTCTTTTCCTTAGAAAAGCCTTTCTTGATTACATTAGCTAATGTTACCTCTTTCTTATTCAGTTATTGTCATATGTCTATATTTCTTCAAGCACACAACACTGTTTGTAATTATCTTAGTTATTTGTTTGAATTCCTCTTTTGAATGTAAGCACCATAAAAGCAGAGGCCTTAAATGTCTTACTTGCTACTATCAGTGCCTAGAATAATGTCTATCATACAGAAAACACCTGATTAAGATAGGAGAAACCATAAGTGTAAATAAGGACAAAGGAGTAGAATAGATATTATGTTTAAAAAAAAAGAGAGAGAGATAGTATTCAAAAGAGAGGAGAACTAGATAGGGAAAAGGGGATAAAGAAGAAAGTTAAAAGAAAAGTAAGATGAAAGGGGAAAAAATGGTAAAGTGTAACTACACTTGTTGCAAATAGGGAGGGGTGGG
>PVJO010009701.1:0-67946 GCA_004026905.1 Hystrix cristata | reverse complement strand
CCATCAACTAAACCTAAGTGGCAGGATGGCCGTCAGAGACCTGACATTCGTTCTGGAGTGGTCTTCAAAGGGATGAAAGTTTTAGTACCGTTAATTTTTTAAAAAGTGAAGAAAAACTGACATGTTCTGAACTTCTTAAGGAGAACATCACAAAGGAGTAGAAAAGAGTACAAACAAATTTTGCTTTTAAAATTATCAGGGAAGGAGTAAAGTGTCAAGTAAAATGTTCAATAAAAATTAAACCTATAAATATAATGTATTGGATGTTTGTGTTTTCTGGAAAATTTACCTGAAAAATAACCAAAAATAGTACTATAAAAACATTTATATATTCAGAATTTTAAAAAAAATAACTGACATCTCGGAATTATAAATATTTGAGGAGACAAAAATGTTTAACCTGATTTATAAATTATGCAGTGTACACAAGTTCTAGATGTTACATGATATTCCATTAATATGAACAATTCTATATGTTTGAGTATCACATAAAAATCAATTACAAGAAATAAAAATGGAAAGATTTAGAAAACTTTGTCTCGTGATTATACCACTACATTGAATATGTAATGTATAGGTTTCTGTTGCTTGTGGAAAAAATTAATTGAAGTAATATAGTTGCAGTCTTTAAAAGCATAATTAAGGAGATAGATGATATAAAATGATATACTTATTCAATCATAGAGCAACTCATGAGATATTTGTAAAATAAATTAATTCAATTATCAAAAATTAAAATGATTTAATCATTTTCCAATTTATTTGTAGAAATAGCACCAATTTTTTTCAGATTTTCATTTATGTAAAATGAGAATTAACCTATGGAATTTTGATATAAAAATTACGGCTAAAACATTAATGGAAGAAATCACTTAATTCATACAAAGAATAAATAAAAGTTATTAACTATCTTTACACGTGATTTTATTCCATTAATTTTGATTTATAAATATATATTTCAGTTTTAATTACCTATATTTAGTTTATTAATTAAAATAATTTTTACACAAGGGTACTCTTACATGGCTTGCTAATAACGTGGACTCTTTCAAATTATTATTTTGGATATCATTTTATGTAAATTTGGAGAATGTTAGCAACATAAATGATATAGAAAAATTGAGAAGTAAAATTATATTTGTATAACAAATTACACCCTTGTAGAATAATATCACTGGTATATCCTTTGGATTTTGTTTAAAAAGAATTATGGAATGAGGAATCTCCATATTGATTTCGACAGTGGCTGGATCAGTCTGCATTCCCACCAACAGTGTTCCTCAAAAAACTACAACTAGATGTTCCATTTGACCGAGTTATTCCCCTACTGGGGATCTTCCCAGAAGAATTAAAATCATCATACCACGGGGATGTATGCACAACCATGTTCATAGCAACACAATTTGTAATACGTAAGTCTTGGAAACAACCTAAATGCCCAACAACCAATGAATGGCTAAAGAAAATGTGGTTTTTCTACACAATGGAGTACTACACTGCCATGAAAAAGGATAAACTAGAGTCATTCGTATGTAAATGGATGTTCATTGAGAACATACTTTTAAGTGAAATAAATCAGACATTCATGAGTACACATCGAATTGTTTCTCTGATATGAGAAACCATAAGAGTAAATAAGGACAAAGAGGTGTAATAAATATTATATAAAAAGGAGATCATATACAAAGGAGAGGAGTACTAGAAAGAAAGAAGGGGGAAAAGCAGAAAGGCAACAAAGGAAAGAAAAGGGAAAGGAAAAATATGGAAAATTATGAATAAACCTGCTGTAAATAGGGAGGGAGGGAACAGAGGAGGAGGGGTGGGGAAGAGGGGGCAGAACCAAGATGCATCATGTACAGGTACAAAAGTGATGAATGTGACCATTATATGTAAGATGTACCAATACATGTTCTTGGTTTAAAATAATAAAAAAAGAATTATGGAATGAATGCATTTTTAAAGCTTAAGTATTAGGTGCTTTAATCCAAATTCACTATGAATTTTTTTAAATTTACAGCTCTCAGGGAAAATGTTTGTGTTTTTTCTTTCTTTAATTGTTATTATTACTATACATTTGCAATGCATTATAATTACATTCATCTTGGGGATTTGGTGCATTAAACATATTGCTTCTTGATCATTTCTACTTCCTTTTCCAAACCTCCTCTCTCCCTCATTCCCCAGATAGGCTTCTCATTTCTGCAAATGCTTCTTCTTTATTTCTTACAGTGATTCTTTTATTTTGTTCCTTAAATGATTTGTATTTTGGTTTTTTCATACAAGAGAAACCATCTAGTATTTAACCTATGTATGATCTATTTCACATAACGTTATGGTCTCAAGATTGATCCTTTTTTGACAAATGACTTAAATTTATTATTCTTATTTGTGAGTAGTACTCCAATGTGGATATATGCCACATTTTATTCTATATTTATCTGTTGATGGGCATATAGGCCACTTCCTTGGTTTAGCTCTTGTGAAATTGTGCTGCTATAAACATGGATATGCATGTATCGCCTCAATGTGATGACTTTAACTCTTTCGGGACCACACTAAAAAGTATAACTGGGTCAAATGAAATTTTTACTTTTAGCTTTTGAAGAATCTCTGTATTTATTTCCATAGTGACTGTACTAGTTTGCACTCCCAGTAATAATGTAGAAGAGTTCCTTTAACTGCACATCCCTGCTTGCGTTTGTGGTTACTTGACTCCTTGATGGTACATACTCTTGCTGGAATAAGATGGACTCTCAATGTTGTTTTGACTTGCATTTCTCCAAAGGCCAAAGATGTTGAACATTCTTTTGCTTACTTATTGGTCATTTGTATTTCTTCTTTTGAGATATGTCTATTGATTTCAATTGCTCGTCTTTTGCATAGGGCTTCTATCTTGGGAGGGGGTTCTAATTTTTTTTTAAATTCTTTATATATTCTAGATATTCATCCTTTGTGTGAGGAGTAGCTGGCAAAAATTTATTATTCTGTAGGCTGCCTCTTCGCTATGATGACTTTTCTTTGCAGTGCAAAGAAAAATATTTTTAATTTGATATAATCTCAGTTTTTAATTCTTAGTATTATTTCTTGTTGAATTTGTGCTCTGGGAAGAAAATCTTGCCTATACTTAAACCTTGAAGATTTTTAGCAGTTTTATCTTTCAGCAGATTTAATGTTACTGTTTTTATACATAGGTCTTTAATTCATTTTGATAGAAACAATTTCACTAGCAAAACTTCTTATATCTCAAAGCACTCTTTAGTTACTAACTTTGTAAAGTTTCTATTTTTATTTTGCTTCTTTAGTAAAGAAAATAGTGGAAAATATAATAATGCTGTAGAGAAAATGAATACAGTGGATTTAAAAAGGAAAAAGCCATACTGGCATTTGAAATGTTAGTGTTTGAGAAAATCTGAACTGTCTTCTGAATAGTGATTTTTAAAGAAATTCTGGAAATGAGAAATACTGTTTTATTGTTTCCAAAACTGTGTGGTGAATTATTGCCTTTAAATAGAGTTTGTGGGCTTGTGGTCTAGCATGTGAGGAATTTAGAGGTCACTACTGTGCCCTAACAACAAATATAAAGCTGAACACCTGGAAAAAAGACGAATCTTAGGTGTGTCACAAAATTGAGAAAGATAATGTCAAGAGATTGTGAAGGCAAACCACAGACCAGGAGAAAAACTTGCCAAACTTACAAAGGATGTAAATAGTGCGGAAGCTAAGGATATATGGCAACAGAGGGGATATATACACTCTCTCCACTTCTGCTCAGTTTTGTTGTGAACCTAAAACTGCTCTGAAAAATAAAGTGTATTGAGTACAAACAAAAAGCAACAACAAAATGTTGGTCTCTGATATTGGACTAACAAGTTTCAGAGAATCTTGGATTTCTGTTTAGAGTGTCCTGAAACTTGGCAGCATTCTAGTTCAAAGTGAGTAAATGTTAATTTTAAAGTGAATTTGCACTATTAAAAGAGTAAGTCTGGACCTGTTAATGTACTTTTACTATGTGTTAACATTACTTGAGGTTTTAATGGTTCAGAATTCCATTTATGAAAATTATTGTCATGACACAAAATTTGTACAATAAACAGCACAAGAGCCAAAATCTAAAAAGAAATGATTATTTGAGTATCAATTATGAGATCAATAACTATAACAGTGATAATAGTTCATATTTACATATTGAGTAATCTCTGCCACATTCTATGATTTTGGGGAGGTGATAAGCACAGTCACATTTCTACTTTACAAGAAATCCTTGAGCTGTATAGTACTGCACTATACTTGAGTAAGAACTTGCCCAAATCACACAAAATTAAAATATTGTTTTACTTGTACTCATTATTGAAGTGTTCAATGCTCGTAATGTTCATATCCCAAAAGTATATCTGCAGTGTAAACGTCTGTTTAACTTACAGTCTGAGTTGCTACCCTTTCTGTCTCAGAAATTATTAGTCCAAAATTACCCATTCCAGTTGACCTTTTAGGGTTATATAGAGAAAATATCAAGAATTTACATTCTTATGCCCGTTTTAGTCACTTTCTCTGTAGGAAGTTACACATAATTTAGGAAATTCATGCGTCTTTGTTTCAGTGATGCAACTGTAAGTACTTTGTGGATACTCTTCAAGGATGTGTAGTGATTGGCCTTGAGAATTTGATGTGTAGCTGTTCTAATCTTCCAGCTATAAAAAGGTGAAAGATGAAACATGAACTTCTTGATCATATTTTCTAGAGGCCAGGCTTTTGAACCAATAAAAACTCATTTTTTGACACATTTTTCTATTTATGGTTTTATGGGTCAAGGAAAAACTACTGACATTATCCACGGCAGTAATAAGATAGTTCTTAAGTAATTTTTTAGTTGTCACTCCTTTCCAGTATTCTTACTCTTAACATCATTAACATCAGGTGAGGCAGTTTCTTGCATTCATAATAGCAGACACTCCTCCAGGGTGGGAGGAAACCAGACTGAGATTAAAGAACCTGAATTCCATTCTCAGTTTCTTTTCTCTTTTTGTGACATTGCTTTGCCTCAGGGTATCTCTTTAAGACATTGAATATGAAAATTATTTCTAAAATTTGAGTGTAGATTTAGTACAAACTCTATTATCTTTATGTGAAATAACATACCAGATATAACAATCAATCTTCTATGTGCTATATTATTCTCTAATTATATTTAAAGTGACTGATGTACAAAGCCCAGGATGTGAATTGATTTGATCTTGAATCTTGTTCTTTTTGTATCCACCCAAAATATAGCTTGATTTGGTATTGGTTTTCCAAAGACAGCATTAAATTGAAGGTGACATTGTCTGGAACACTTTCTTCTTGCTGAAGAGGGACATATGGACAAGAAGGTTAGAGAAGATCTGTACAGCAGAAGTGATTTTTATCTGGTTTAATATCCCTTGTATTCAAAGAGAAATGAGTTGTACTCTGAGTGCATTAGAAGACATCCCCATAGGCACGGATGAAAATGTAAAAAGTCTTTCCATTTGCACTTGTATTTGGAATTGTTTGGCATGAGAATATTGAGACAAGTGAGAAAGATATTATGTTTGGAATGTGGTCCCTACTCTGCCCTTGAATTTCATATTCAATACTCTTTTACAAAAGCTCCCATAAGAGACTATTTCCATATTATTTCTCTTTATGTTAAACTTGAATAGTCAAATATGACTATTTGAAGTTTGATCTTCAAATATAAAAACCCAGCCTGGAATTTCAAACTCAATTGTGTAATAATCTTTGTGGAGAATAGAATGCAACAAACTTCCAATGAATTGAAACACCTGCTTTACAGATACCCCATGGAGGACAAGACACACACATGTGGGCAATTCAACAAATTTAACAAGACCTAATGAGCCTTGAAACTGTAATTTAATTCTTAATTTCTGTGAAGTAAATTTAGTAATGACTGATAAGGATCATCATCATCCACACTTAGAGAGTCATTAGCAGGAAAGTGGAAACACCTGTCCTTTTATGTAAGGCGCTTAGTTCACTTTATCTAAGATTTGAAGCCGTATCCTTTGAACAGGAGAAACAAATGAGATTCAAGACCTGAAATTCTTTTATAAGTAAAATTCTGTACTACAAAGCATGAAGGTCATCAAGATCAAATCCCATAGCTTTAAGGTTAGGATTAAGAAATTCTTTATAATTTGTGTTGACAGAAATAAGTAGATATGTGATTTATACACCCTAGAATGATAGAAGGATGCATGAAATAATTGTAAACAAGGTTATATTTGATATGTACAGTTGTGTACCAGGATGGGATTATTTTCTTGCAAGGGTTTCCTTTGTTACTATGATAGTCAAATCTCTGATATTATTATTTTTCTGCAAGGGTTTTTGTTTTTGTTGTTTTACCATACTGGCCATATTCACAGTTCACTAAGAATATAAGAGGATAAATTGTAGACAAAGCAAGATATTTTAATATTGAAATTTAATACTTCCTCATAAAGTGCAAGAACAATGTTGCAAAACCCATTTTCATTCCTAGTCTGTCTAACCTAATGACTTCTTTCCACTGAGAAGTTTCATGAGAGTCCTAATAGCTAAAAATGTTTTTATGTCCTATTCTCTCTAATACTCTTGTAAATGAACTCAGGTAAATTAGACACAAAAGTCAATCCTGGGGAATAAAACTCCGTGAATCTGCCACACAACACCAATAGTCAATGTAGAGTATTGAAGATGACCAAACCCCAGATATCAAGTCTCGCTTCTGCCGTAGCTCAGGCTAGTGACGTCACTAGGACAGTAAATTCTAGGAACAATTTGGAGTCTTTTTCAAATTTTAATTTCTCTGTGACTCAGCTTCCACATATGTAAATATTTTGCTCGACTCCATGTTTCTTAGGAGAGTATAATGAAATAAATATCTTGTTACTTTGTAAATAGCCTGTTAAGGGAATTTGTTATTTTTATTGACATATTCAGTATTTCATTAACTAGGCAAACTAAATTAGGGTGTTTACTATGATCTAGGCGGAGGAATACATAAAAGATGAAAATGGCTTGTAGAGAGCTCTTCTGTGTGCAAGATGAATAACTATCTAGAGAAACTGTGTGTGTGTCCTCGAACAATACATGATGGTGAGTGTATTTAGAATTATTATTGTCAATAATAGTGTTAATATTTATTATTGTACTTGGTATAAAACCCAATGAAAATGTACAAAGATGCAATCAATTAATTAGAGATTACATGAAGAAGATAGAATTCTAGGACTATTTAAAGAACTACGGTACCAGGGCCATGGAAATAAGGAAAGAGAATCAGAAGGCACTCAAGAGGAAGATGTTAACAAGTTCATGGTAGATGAATCCCATGGTTTTGCAGAAATGATGAGATAAATCAAGCGTCCTGCCGAATATGCATAGCAAAAGAGTTTCAAAGTAGTGGACAACCTGGTATTCTGCTCTGGTTTAAATATACTTTAATTTATTCCGTGAACCCTTAGAGGGGTTTGGTTACCAAAAACAGAGTTAACGATTTTAATAGAATAAAAAGAGTCCAACTATTTTTATTTCTAAAACTGTATAGTTTTTAGAGATGGAGCCTTTTGATTAGGATTAGATAGGGATTAGATAGATAAAATTAGGATTAGATTAGGATTAGATAGATAAAATTTGATAAGGATTAGATAAAGGGATTAGGATGGAGTGCTTATGACTGAATTTTGCTTGTTTAACAAGCAGGTCAGAGAGACACATATTTCCAGCATCTTGTGTCATGATGTTCTGGGCTGAATCTGGACCTTGCTAGCAAGGGGACCACTACCAGAGAAGGCCCCTAGACCTATCTTGGTTCTTTATAAAGCTAAGTTGCCTCACAAATTCCAGTAAAGTAGAGAATTACCCTAACTTACACAGATAATCAAAATGTAGGCTTCCAGGCTAAACAATCTGAAATACTATTTCACTAGGAAATTTGTTCATGCAGTTCGTATAATTGGTCTGAAAATCACAATGAAACATATGGAGTTAAATGTACATGAATTAAGTCATTAACAATTAAAATGAATATAAATCTCTTATTCTTTAATCAAAATGGTTATTGTATAAGTAGTATAATAATATGTTCATCAGGAATTGAATAGGTATTTATTTATTTATTATTTTGGGTGACACTCGGCTACTAACCCAGGGGCACTCTAGCACTGAACTACACCCCTCAGGCGTTTCTATCATTATTATTTTTAAAATTTTGAGACAAGGTCTTGCTTAGTTATCATGGTGGTCTCAAACTTGTGATCCTCCTGCCTCGCCTTCCCAAGGAGCTGGAATTACATTTGCATGTCACTACATGCACCTCTATTACTTATTTTTCTGATGACTAGATTTTAGGAGATGAAGTCTAGTTTATCAGGCTTGATTTTGGAGTGTTGCTCTCCATGTTCAAAGGCTACTTTGCCTACCGAAAGACATGAAAATATCCTCATTTTTTTTCTGAAAACACTGTAATAGCTAGTATTATTTTCAATACATGATTTATCTAAAGTTGATTTTTATGAATGGTATGAAACAAGAATCAGGGTTTATCCCCATTTCCTAACATAGGTGTGTACGTTTTAGCACTGTCTAGTGAACATGTCTCTTAATGAATCATTCTTTGCTATGTAAGCATTTTTGTATTTGTGGAATTTCTATTTTGTTCTACATTTTTTGATTCTTACGCCACTATAGGACTCTCTTGATTACTGTAGCTTTTTAGTAAGTTTTTAAATCAGGTATTGTGAGTCTTCCCAACTTGGTCTTTAAAGTTCTTTTGGCTGTTGACTTTACCTCACTTACATTGTAGTTCAGATGGCTGATTTCTGTGAAAACTCAGTTGCTGACTTTTTTTTTTCTGAGAGTATATCTAATCTATAGCTAATTGATATGAATGTCTGTCTCAATCATAAAAAGCTGGCATAAAAGCTATCATAAAAGCTGGCATTTTTGTTTCAATCACTTACTGCTAACATATTCATTTGTTATATAGCAAACTTATTAAGCTCACTGATTAGTTCTAGATTTTTTTTTTTTTTTTTGGTTAGTGGGGATTTTCTACATAAAGGACCATGTGATGTGTGAATAGACAGTTCTATAGCTTCATTTCAAATAGGCATGACTTTTATTTCTTTTAGTTTTATTGTTATATTGGCAAGGGCATCCACTAGGTTGTTGGCTAGAAGTATTAAGAATAAATATCTTTCTTTTTGTTTGATCTTTGTAGAAAAGCATTCAGATGTTCACATAAGGTGCAAGGTTAGCACTGGGTTATTTATAGATGAACTTTCTATTCCCACTTGGTTGATGCTGTTTATTAAGAGTGGAATTTTTTAACTGTTGGCATTCATTTTACTTTTAGATATCCCATGAATTCACAATACATAGCTTCTTTTTTTGCTTTAGGAAGATACTGTAGTTATTAGATTGAAGGAAAAGATCTTTTATATGTATGGTCATTTAAAATTTGTCCAGTGGTATAGATATATATTTATATAGACACAAGTTTTTCTCATATTCATACATCTAGTAATTCCTTTAAATTCGATCTGCCAGTAATGAATTCTCTCATTCTTTGTTTAAAACTTTTATTCCTCTTTCATTGTGAAAACTGTTTTTACACTGGGTATAGTATTTTTTGATGACAGATATTAACCTCTCCTCCCTATAAAATGTCTCTTCATTTTCTCTAGGTCATAGAAGACAAGAAATCTGGTGCATTCTTTGTTTTTTGATGTGTGATGAAGTTTTTCTTTGGCATTGCTTTTCAACAATCTATATGCATATGGTTGTTTATTTTTCTTATAAACGTATCTTGCGGAAAATTTACCTGCTGAAATTCTCCATCTGTTCGTTTGTATTGCACAATTCTTGTTTTAGCATTTTACATATTACTCGTAGGTATTTTAAACACATTGTCTAATACAACATCTGTTTCTTATTCACGTCTGGTCCTTGGACTGTTTTCAGAACTTATAATCTATTTGTTATTTTTGGGTTTTGTATGTATGTATGGCTCAGTGCTGAATAATAAACTCAAGTAAGTTATATTTATGCCTTAAAATTGTCAGACTTTTTGTGCCAGACAATTAATGAGTGATGGAGTTTAAGTCAATAGAGTTAGGAGCTGGCAGGTTTGGGATTGTGATGTTGCTGTCACGGTCAGTGCACTATACAATTTGATTGCTTCCATGGTTACCGTATGCTTAGGGAAGAGTTTCTCACATCATTTCTGCTCTGTCTCCATATTTGACCATGTATCTGTACCTATGTTCCAAGAGAGACTATCATATTCTTGCCTTGTCATGCCTTGTCAGAGTAGAACTGCTTTCTACTTCAGTGCTTAACACCATGGTATTGGCAATAGTATGTTTTCTTTTGTTTTAGAAGAGCCTTAGCAGAGGCTGGGCCTGTGTTCCAGGGGCTTGGATAGAAATCTTTCTCAGTATTTGTGCAATTAATAAGAGACCTCTAATATTCCAGGCTCAGGGCTCTTTCTGGTCCTCCCTTCTGGATGAAAGGCTTGATTTCTTTCTCTTATCCTCACCCATAATGAGTACTTACTGATCCCTGGGAGTAAATTTATGCTGTCCTTCCTCTAAAGACTTCATCTCTAGCGACCGAGGAGAACCCCGTGAGAAGGAGCTTGGTAACATTGTCGTCACTGCAGTCCCTCCTCTCAAGGACCACACACCACTCACGGAGGCTCCTGCAGATCTGTCATCTAAGTACGTGGTAGATGTCTGTGGAGATGAGGCCATAAATGGTCCATTTGTGTTTTGTGTCTGTGACGCACTGGATTTTGCATCGTTATGCTAACCAATACTTGGATATTAGAAATTAGTTAAAACTCTAACACGAATTTATCTTACTCATTTGATTTTACCCACGTTGCATTGTAAGGGACTTAGCACACACGCCACATGTGTACTTGGAAACACTTTTCTTTCTTCAGATGGTAGGTGATTTGGTGGCTCTGTGATCTCAGTTTTCTAAAGAGTTGAGTAAAAGCCATGATTTTCTAGATTATCTGTTATTTCTCGATTTTTAAATTCTAGGAAGACAGAAACCTCTCTCCCCTGCTTTCCAAAGTCTTTCTCTCACATTTCACTCTCCTGCTCTACATAGCATTTGGATTTTATAAACATCATAATTAGAAAATTGTCCAAGTGTCAGTTTTGTACCCCTGAACTTTCAGTGGGGTTCCAATCTCTCAAGTCTCTAATTTTAGAGGTTTTATGCCAGCTAAATAGCTAAAAATTCTGTTGGTTTTAAAATTTGATTTTGAGCCCCTTCATCTCTGACTCTGATTCTGAGCCTCTTGTCTAGAAGCAGGAAAAGGCTCTAAATAGAAAGCTTCCTCATGTGCTATGACCTCTTCCTTCCAGTGTGCACTTTGCAAATGCCTTATCTCTGTGCTCACTTCGACAGCACATATACAAATGCCTTGTCTTTCTGTCTGTCTGTCTGGTACTTTACTTTTCAGTTCACCATTTTTATTCATTTGTTCTGCTGTATCCATCAGTTCCATTTTAATTTGTAGCAGAAATCCTATGCTGCTATTCTCCTGTTTTCATTCATCAACTAATGTTGCCCATACCATGATTTTGCGTAGAATGCAGAGTATACAGCTATAATAAAAAGATTACTTCAAAAAGAAAGAGTACTGGATATGGTGAGAGTTGGTTTTTCTACCAAGGGACAATCTGGATGGAGGGTCGTGGCTCAAAGTGACTCCACACTGGCTTGTGGATGCATCAACATATCTGGTTTCCTCTCTTGTTCTATCTTCTACTAAAACAACATTCTGGATTTTATGGTTGAAAGTGGTTCCCCAGCACCAGTGCTTGCAAAGTCTGGATTCTGCTTGTACTGTTGGGAAACTGGAATTGCATTAGTGATAGATTAGTGATTGCTTTTCATTTAGCAATAAAATCCTCTACAACCTTTTTGTTTGTTTGTTTGATAGTATCTGGGATAGAGCCTAGGGCTTTCCTTGCTGGCAAGAGGTTATCACTGAGCCACATCCCCAGACCTTGCGTTTCATTTTGAGGTAGAATCTTGCAAACTTGCCCAGGCTGGTCTCGAATTTGTGATCCTCCTTCCTCAACCTCCCGAGTGGTATGATTACAGAAGTGTGCCACTCTGCCTGGCTTTGGTTTCTGTTCTTTAACTTTTCTTTACAGTTGTCTTCTTCAAATAACTTTAGACCAACTTTTCATTTTTTTAGTTTTTGAGTGTTGTATTTAGTGATTTCTATACTATACACATCTTTTTCTTCCTCAGCTTAACAATGACCAATTTGTGTCAAATGTAAATGGAATAAAAATGCTGCGAGCAAAGAAAATTTCTCTAACCTGGACTACACTTCTTCTACATTTGTCTCCAAGTTATACAATTCTTATTTGATTTTATCCACTCTTGATGAGTTTTACTAATGCAAAGATTAGGTATCATTTTAGCAACTCTTACTAATAAATTGTCCTAGAAAAAGTAATAGACTTGATGGCACATTGTCTAAATTCTGCATTAATAAAGGCAATAATTTTTACGAAGAGCTTTCTTGGTTTCCCTGTTTCTATTTTCTCACCACTGGTGCCTACCCTCTGAAATAATTCCAAACATTTTATGTTTATGTTATTCTAGCAGTTCACTCCGTGCAAAATCTGTGTATTGGTCTATAATAACATCCTATTCACACATATACATTCTTTCTGGCAAACCTCTATAATTATAAGGTTAAAATAAGTAAAGAATTTCTACAGAATCTTTACTGGGTAAAGAACTTGTTAGACTATCAGTGTCAAGTATAAATAATAAAACTATTTGCATGCATGGATGCATTTCTGAAATCGGGAAGAATACCTCCAGGTAATGTGATAAATTTCCAACTACAGGTGAAACTTTTTTCTCTCTCTCGTTTAACCATTGTGGATGTTGAATCATTTGGAAGTTAATTCTGTGTTAATAAAGAAAGGACTGACTTATTGACAGCAGATCTGAAGTGTCAATACTGAGAAAGAATATATTAAGTTATCTTCAATTAAAACAATTATGAGAGGCATTATGTTTGGCCTCACGAAATATAGACCACAAATGTATGTACCTATCTTCCACACGTGACTTGAATTTTTCTTAATTTGCAGCTTTATTCAAATTATTAAGCTTATCACCCACTGGTGTACAATGCATCAGTTCCTAGGCTAATGAACCATATATCCTTGTCAATTTTCATAATATTTTGACAGTTTTTGCCTCAGTGCCTTTGAATTACAAGTGTGTACATTCATTGCTCACTGCTACAATAGGTCTCTCCCTTAGGACCTGGTATGTAATGATTTCTGATTTCTAATTTTTTAACCACACAATCACATCTGATTATTTTATCCCAAAGAAAAGGAGGCAATGCAGTTTTGTGATCTATGTTAAAGTCTTAGTTAATTTCAAAAATCAAGTAAGTAAGTTATTTAAGTACTTAAAGGTGAGAAAAATATGTACATTTTAAAATAAGATGTTTGTAGCACTTCAGGTAGTCTACACAGGTTTACAAACCTGTTTATACAGTTACAAAGTATAAAAAACTCTGAAAGACATATTTTAAAAATAGTCCACTAGATCAAAGATCTCTTTTGATTTGAAGGGAGGAAACATTGATTTTTTTATTACACTCAGTGTGTGTATTAAGTTTTGTTAAAGAGTTTTAGTGTGCTTAATCATGGGGCTGCCCCAGATTCTGCTGTTGGTGGTTACTTAATATTCAATATATGAATATATATATTTACTTATTTGTCTCTATATAGATAATAAAAATTCATATTTTATTACATATCCACATTTATGATGTATAAATATAGTCAGCATATTATCACGTCATATATTTAAATATCTTTCAATGGATATTTACCTAAAAACAGCAATTTTGTGGTTAGACCAAATTTTATAGGATCAAAATTCCCTATCTTCCCAGTTAAATATGTTTTGTAATTAACAAATATAAATTTATAAATATACACCTTATTATGTATGGTGTATCTATGTTGTATTTGAGTACATTTTCATTAGTATATAGATATTGATAATGTCACATAGTCAACCATGTATTTCAATCTAATATGTTTATTATTTAAATGTAATTATATGTCATTTTTAATCATATATTGATACAAAGCATAAAATTTCTATTAGGACACCATGTGTTAAAGATACCCACCGTACAAAAAAACTCTTAAAAGTAATTATAAGTCAATATTTTTATTTAGAGCTCAAATATTCTATCTGAATTCCCTCTTGTATTTCTACTCCCTGTACAAGATGATTATCATTTCCTCTAGTCCTTATAACATCACAGCAACTATTAATGATACCCTGACATAAGATTTTGAATCTGAGTCAGACTTGACACTAATCTCTTGCTTGCTATTCATAGACTGATTATACTTTAAAATTTTCTCACATCTCATATATTGCCTCTGCAAACATTAATCTAGTTCATAACTTTTCAGTCACATGTATGGACTATTGGAGAAGTTGTTTGCATTGACCTTCTCATGTCCAGTGCTAGGATACTTGTGTCCTTTATTAGATACTTGCTCAACAGCATTTCACGGATCCTAATTTTCTGCTTAATTCGTGTTCAAATTCCATAACTTAGCAGTCGATGCCCTTTACTGTCCAGTCATAATTTTATGCAAAATCTAATTTTCTGTAGCCAGTTAGGAATAAGAGAACACCTTCAACTTAGTAAGTTACTTTTGCAAAATACAGCGACACTAAGATTAATAGCAGAAGACTGTGTCTTTCTTAAAGATAAGAAAGAAATAAGAATATTTATTCTTACCATTTCTACTTAACACAGTATGGAATCTTACCCAATGCAATAAGGTAAGAAAATGAAATAAAAGGCATACATATTAGGAGAGAAAAAATGATTAAACTGTTTATGTTTATGGATAGAATATTTTTATGGAAAAAAATCTCAAGGAACCTATTGGAAACATCTCTGTACTAACAAGTAAATACAGCAAGATTACCTTACAGAAGATGAACATAGTTTTTATTTTAAGAGTGGAAAAGAAGATGATTTTGAAATTGCATTTAAAATTCTTAAAAAATTTCACAGGGTCAAATTGCATCCAGTTGAAGCTTGGAAAGAAAATGTAAACATTTGTAAAGCTTTACTTATCGAACAAACATTACTGAATTAAGTGGGAAAATAATTTAAAATTTGCAAATTGCAATCACACACATGCTCGCATGTGTTACATGATTTTTTTTTTACTCATTGTAGGCTTGAAATGCTTCGATCACTTAAAATTCTATGATTTGTTTCTAAATATACACAACAAATGTGTTTCTTTGTTCTTTAGCTGCATGCCTGAAAAATGTTTTAAATGTTTCTGTATAAATTAAATATTTTTTTTAAATCCCCAGAAATCTAGTAAGCTATCCCACAATAAGTTGTTTTAAGCCTAAAATTTGATATATGGGATGGAAATGTAGCTTAGTTGCAGTTCACTTGCCTGGCGTGCTTTCAATGAGGCCTTGGATTAAATCCCCATTAACACACACACACACACACACACACACACACACACACACACAAACCTACACACACAAAAACAAACAAAAAACAAAAAACCTTAAAAATAAACCAAAAAACAAAACAAAAACCCTAAAAAATACGGTATTTTACACAAGGAATTTGCTTAAAATAAGGCGTACATAATAGATTAATAAACACCAGAGTGAGCATACTGCATAATTTCTTCAGTTTTATCTCATAATTTATATTTAAAATGTCCAGCACCCATAAAGTGAACAAAAGTCCGGGGAAACATTTTAAAATGGACACATCTTTCCTATGAGGAATACCATTACTGTATGAATATTATATTTTTCTTATCAATTAAATGAAAACTAGGATATTAGATTCTCCATCTAGAGGTTTTAGAATTTCTTGTGTTTTTGAATCAGTTATTGTAAAAGGATGAAGTGTTCAAAGCGTTTAGTAACAAAAGTTTTATTTCATTTATTACTGGAATTTTGACAAGTTGATATTAAGATGAGTTAGAATTGCTGGCAATAGCTGTGCATAATAGCTGTGCTTTCTCTCTGCAGGATGTGGACCTGAGGGGAGCTGCCAGCGCTCAGGAGGCCCTCTGGAGAAATTACTGAGTAAAACGAGTCTGGGTGGCGAAGGCCACTGTTGTCTCTTTTACTGCAATCACAGCTACCTGCTGATCTTATGAAAGGGGATTATCTTCTTGTACTTTGCCATGTAAGTAAAAACTCACCTTTCTCTGTTATCTGGCCTGAAGAGAGTGCAAAAGCACAATTTGAATTAAAATTAGGATGTCAGCATACAGACCCCCACAGAAGATAAAGAAAATGTTTTATAATCAGCAATTGCCATGAAAACCTTCTACACACCCATGAGGACAGCTAAACTTTCAAAATCCAAACGCAGAATATTTTAAGATCTATATCAATTACAGGTGATAATATGGAGCAATTGTCACTTTAAGTGTGCTTTCAGGCATATAACTAGTTGCAACTGATTTGAAAGTTCTTTTTCAGTGTCTGTGACAGTTAATTACAGCCATGCTCTACAGATGCAGTTCCTTCCTACACAGCAGAGTATGTGCACCAAAACATGCATACAGGAATGTCTGCAATTTCACTATCTGTGATAGTCAACGACTTGAAATAACAGAATCTGGATATATATGTATATATCTCCATAAACATAAATACCCATAAACATAATATTAAGTAATAGAAATCACACACAAATGTACATGGTGCATTTATGAGGTTTTTTTTTTTTTTTTTTTTTTTTTTTTTTTTTTTTTTTTTTTTTTTTACTGATGCCTAATTAATTGCCACACATTTGCCCTCTTTAAAGATTATACTTTTATTATTCATTGTAGTTTCTCTGAGTCAGGAGTCCAGGAAGAAGTAGTTGGGTTGCCCTCTCAGGGTGTTACCAAGACACATCAAAGCGTTGGCTGCAGCTGTAGTCCCTTCTGAGGCTTGGGATATTTTCTAAATGCATTCAGGAAGAATTCCTGTTTCTTGTGTTATATTACTGAGGTCTGTGTTGTCTTGATGGCTTTTGGCAAGAGTTTCTTGCTTACTGCTGACCAGCTGTCAGCTACTGAAAGTCACACTCAGGTACTAGCCACAGAGTCTTCTCATAACATAGAGTTTCCTTCATCAAGACCAGAAGGAGAACGTCTATGGGCTTGAAACTCTCTAAGTGCCAGTTATTCCGAAGGACCTACCTGTTGGGCTTGCCAAGCATAAGCTCTCATTTGACTAGCTCAGCTAATTAGTAGCCTAATCACAAGGATGAAATCCTATTACATTCAGAAGTCCTTGTGAGAATTCTGTTTATTTCTATTATACAACTCTATGTATGTAAAGTTCAAAAACTAAAATTTGGGGAAAGAAGTAAAAACCATGATTATCTTTAAGGGGAATAATAATGGCTTGGAATGGAAACAAAGGAAAGCTCAGGTGGAAATAAACTTACTTTTTCTCTTTTAAAAATAATCTGATAATTATAAGCATGTGTATACTTCAGAATGTTCAATTAGGATTTGCATGGTTTGGAGCATAAATAATTCAATTAATTATGCTATAACTAAATTGATTCAATTGAATTTCTTTTTGCCTCCTTCCAAATATGTACATAGATGAACATATAGGGATAATTTAGCATTTTCCATCAAGAGCATGTAAGAAAAAATTACTTATAACTTACTTCAATTATTTGGTGGTGGTAGCTCTGATTTGTAGAATAACATATGGCAAAGCCAGTCAAAGTATTTTTGAGTCCACTATCAAAAACAAACAAAACAAGCTTTTTATTATAAAACTAAAATCTATATAACCCTGTTTAAGGAATGTTTCCTTGATCTGTATGATTGAATGAAATAGATCAAACATTAAAAAAAAAAATCAGTGTATAACAACGAAAGTTTACACAAGTCAATTTCTGCCCCTATTCAAGATTATTCTTCCTAAAGGAAAGGCTATGTTGTACTTTGAAAAAAGTTCTATTTTACTGGTGAAGATGGGAAAGGGGAAATTAGTAATTAACTATGTGTCACAATCATTTGGGATGTTTTTATTATTACCATGAAATTATATTATACAAATTTTTATGTACCATATAAACTCTATTGTGCTTACCTTTGTTCTCTTCAAAGAGTACACTTAAATTAGAAATTCTTATTTTAACTTCACCTTGCAAAAATAAGACCTTTCTCACATAAATCATTAATTTTTCCTTCCAGTTTCCAAACGGTGATGAGTATTGCTATGTGTGCTTTCCATAAAAGCCCACTAAATACTATTTTCCTCCCTAAAATCTGTACTGCTGGGAATGGCAGTGAGGTAGATATCTTCCAGTTCTCATTTCATGATTCAGAACATTTTGCTTCAATTCTCCTAAAAAACTCCAAATTTTGTATTTCATAACATATGATTTCTTAGCCCTTTAGCTTTCAATTATGGCTTTATCTCCCAAAGATTGGCCCAATCATTCCTCCTTATTTTTCCATGACTCATATTCTGATTAATACTCGTGCTCCAATTAATTTTATCATAATTCTTGACGTAGATCATACTATAACCTCCTGGCCTCAAGTTTCTTAATATAATCTGTTTTCAATAATCTTGTCCTCCCCTACACCTCAGGTACTCTCTCTCTAGATATTGTCATTTCCAATAGCTGTAACCCTGGCAACATTACTTTCTTACAGCTCATTTTTCAACCATCACCGTCTGTTCTTATGTATACATCTTTGTTTGTTTTAGTTTCTAGGACATCGACTTGGTAATTCTCTGCTTTATAACTCATTGATTGTATCAACTTCCCATTGCCCCTTACTGTCTTAATAGCTTTTGTCTTCCTTTTTAATTTTTATGGGCAACCATTAAAGTCATGTTTTGCACACACCTTCTATTTTCTCACAACTCATCTTCTTACAACTACATGCACGAACCTCATTTTGGCTAGAAAAATCATATAACCTTGTGTTTTAGTCACTTTTTCCATCACTGAGACACAATATTGGACACCCATAACTTAAAGGAGAGAGTTTTACTTTGGTTCGTGATTTCAGTCCATGGTGGGCTGGCTCCAAGGCAGAAGCAAGGTGGCAGATGGACATAACATTAGAAATGATACTCAACTCACAGCAGCCAGGAAGCAGAGAGAGAAGACTGGAGGCCAGGAGGGCAATAAACACTCTCAAGTCACTCCCACAGTGACCTGCTTCTTCCAATCAGATCTTCCTTCCTAATAGCATATTCAGCTCTGAACTCACCCTTTAATGACTATAATGCCTCCATTATCCAATCACCCTCCGAAAGCCCCGCCTTCGAACACAGGAGCCCTTTGTGGGGCATTCTAGATCTAAACATAACATCTTGTGAATAATTTTCATTATATTTCATATCCATGAAACTGAGAGGTCATTGCAATCCTCAAATATTCCCGCGGTCCATATACTATCCATTTTTCAAATTCCAAATACTATTTTTCCCATCCTTACTCTGAGTTAATAACTTTTAGTCTAAAGCCAATTCCTCTACCTAAGTTTTTCCCACTAGGACACACAGGCCCAGCAGATCACACAAGACGTGTGCTTTCTGTCACAAGTAAACAACTTTGGTAAGAAGAAACAGCCCAGCCTGTGGCTGTATTTCCTAGCTTCCTTCGAAGCAGAGCTAAGCTGTGAGTAGTTCTCACCAATAGCACGTGAGAGGAAGACACATGTGTGCCTCTGGGCAAGTGATTAAGAAGCAAGTAAGCCTTCCTTCTCTATGCTGCCTTTTTCTAATAATTGCTTAGAAAAAAAGTGATCAAGCTTTCAGAGTAGATGGAGGCACAGGACTGAAGCATCCTTGGAAACTTTGTAGGGAATGTGATATGCTGTATACCCTTATGAAACAGTTGAGTGAAGGATTAGTAAATGATTGTGTTAAGTGACAGAGATTTTGGAATGTAGCTGTTAGAGCAGCTAGTGTTAATTTATGCATATCTCCTCCGGCATTACTCTAGCAATGCTCTGATGTACTGTATTTTAAACTTTTCACTCTTCACTGAATGCTGATATTCCTCTCATTAAAAATATCCTGACTGTATTTCCTCATCAGGTACCACCAAATTATTTTACTATGCAGCAAAATTGCTTAAGCAGATTATTTATCCTCACTGTGTATTTTCTCATTGCCTTTTACTCCACTGTCAGTTAGGCTCCATCAAAATGTATCTCCCTGAGATTGGCAACAATCTTTAGCATGATAAAGCCAATCACCAAGTTTCAGTCAGTCAGTATCCTGAATGACTTACTGGACACAAACTAAAGACTGCGCCCCTCTTTCTTGCTAAAGCCTATTCAATCGGTTTTGGGACATCGGGTCTTTGGTTGATCTTCTGCTTTACAGGTCATGTTTGCGGCTCCTTGGCTGCTTCTCTTCTGTCCCTGGACACCTTCACTTTAGATGACCAAGCCTTGTGGATAAGCCTTGGTCTTCCTCTCTACTGATTCTCAGTGATCACATCTGCTATTGTAACTTTGTTTACATGATGTCGACTTCTACAGGTATATTTCAAACACAGGCTTGTCTCTTACAGCCACATATTTCTAAAAATATGTGACTACTTGATATTTCCATTTGGAGTTCCGCAGTTATCTTAGAGTTAATATGTCTGAAACTGTAATCCTGATATCACCCAACTTCCTCTCCCATAACATTCTGAGAATTCAAATGTGATTCTTATGTCTGCTTCTCTTTAGATAAGAGTTCCTCACTGATTTCTTTCAAGAGTTTAAATTTTATTTACTGAAGTTTGAATATAATGAGTCTTCCTCTAGATTTCTGTATATTTGGTTGTTTTGGTTTTAGCGTTTTTCCTGCTTGGTATTTTCTGATATTCCTGACTCAGTGTCTGGCATTGATTTTAGGAAAATATAAGTTATTATTTCTCCAACTATTTCGTCTATTCCTTTCTTGTTTTCTGACTTTCCTTATACTCTCACTTGTTACGCCTTGTGTAGACGTCCACATTTCTTTGGTATTCTATTCTTTTTTACATCTTCTTTCTCCTTGCTCTTTAGTTTTAGCAGTTACTACTAACTCTTTCTTCAGCCATTGTGTATTATGTTTATGATTCAACCAAACACATTATTTCCGCTACAGTGTTTTTAATCGCTAACATTTCATTTTGCCTCTTTTGTAGAATTTTCACCTCACAGTTTATGTTGCCCTTCTGCTTTTACATGTCTACTTTTCTATTGGAGCTTTTAGTGTGTTAGTCAAAATTGTTTTAAATTCTCTCTCTGATAATCCTGACATCCCTGCTAAAATGGTTTTGATTCTTTTTTCTTTATTTTTGTTTTGCCTTTTAGAATGCCTTACACATTTTTGTTGTTGTTCAAAGTTAGACATGCTACACAGAGGAACTGAGGTAAATAAACCTTAGTAATTCAGTAGGGAAGGTGTGCAGTGGGCAAGTGTTCTTAGGCCTAAAATTAAGCATCTTTCTTTGGGTGGCCCTGTGCTTCTGGACCGTGTACCTCACGATTGCTTCTGGGTCCCACCTGTGTCTCATCCCTTCAATGCACTAAAATGATTAGAGGGGACTGGAGTGTGTATTTTCCTTCTCCCCAGGTGGTTAGGGTCTGATAGCATCCCAATAGGCTAGGTGTTTTACAATAGTTTATCTTGAGGGCAAATGCTCTGGCACATTTCATAGCAAAGTGGTTCCTTTTCCTTTCCTCCATCCAGAAACCTGAGTAGATTCTTCTGTCCTATTCAGCATACGAACCTGTAAATTGTATTTAATATTCACAACTGTGGAGGCTTCCCACAGATGAGGCCCCTCTGGAGCTTCTAACATCCAGGTTGGTCAGCACTGAGTCTTCAGTGGTTTTTCCAGGGCTGGGCTTTCTGATTCCCATGTAGTTTCCTGCAAAGGTTTCTGCTTGGAAGTTTTTGCACCAATAAGTCATTATTTCCTCTGTATTCACCTATCTTTGCCCCCCTATTTTTGGAGCAATGATTTGTCCTCTGACATCATTTCTCTGACACGCTTAAGGAGACCTGGTTTTTAAGTTTGCTCAGCTTTTCCTTAACAGTATGAAGTGAAGGCTTTCAAGTAGTTTTCTGTCAGTTTAGAAACCAAATGTTCCTATCTAGGGGATCTAAAAATCCTTTTTCCACTCGACATGATGGTAGCCCCATCTTTTCTGTTCCGGAGAGTGAAGAAAACTCTTGCATACGATCTTTATTGATTTTGTTAATTTTCACATTCTAATAAATTGTCCATACATCTTGTCTCTGCCACTTTATCATGGTACACTAAATTTGGCCACATCTTTCTAGCTCCACTGTTATTGTTCTTCTTTGTGTAGGGTTGGTGCATGTACATAATACATCTTAATTCTTTTTCTTTTCATCACCTTTCTCCCCTCTATCCACCCATCTCTTGATCTCCCTCCTTTTGTTTTGTACGTATTTGTAGTAGATAATGTTCACATGCCCTGTGTGGTGTGGGTACATGTCCATGGCACCTCTTAATTGCTTTTCCATCTGCTGTCCCAGCCCTTTCTCTCTCGTCCCTCTAGCTCTTGATCCCTTCTCCTTTTGAGAAAGATCCATTTCCCTACTTCCTCTTAGCTACTTTTTATTTTGCTCCTTCTTTCAAATTGTTGAACTCATGCAATCCCTTTGCTTTAAACACTTTGATGTCTTTGCATTCAGCTCATTGAAAACCCTGCGTGACCTCTGTCGTTCTCACCCTCAGACACTAAAGCATTCGGCCTTCCTAGTGTGCTAAGCCACAATGACATGCCTCCTTCTCCCGGAATCCGGGACACTGTCCCGACCTATTCCTGAGGCTTGTGAATTTCTTACTCGAGTGACTACACAGCGATCTCTCTGATTTTCTTAAAATATTTATTGAAAAATAAAGATTAGTAACACCAACTATGAATAACCAATTTAAAATTTAACCCGTTCTCCTACCCCTTCGAGATTTGAAATATCCCTTACTTTGTCCACTTTAAATATTTTTTCAGCGATACTTCTCACTTGCTTATATACAACATATTTGTTTATTAGATTTGTTTTTTTGCAGTCTGCTTCCTCTCTACCTCGTTCCTTGTACAACATAATGTTAATATATTAATAATAATTATAACCCCATAGGGAAGTGAGGCCCAGATTTTTGTCGTTCTGTGCCTTGATATATTCTAATCACTTAGAATGAATCCTAAACTAATTAGTACTTAATAATTTGTGAGCGGAATAAATAGGATAATATTGTTACATATATCTCTATTTAAAAGAAATTTTCTTTTAGATTCTAGTACACAGAAACACACAAATACATTATACATATATAGTCTAACACATTTTCATTGCAGCGACAGACAAGGAAAATATGTGATTCTGGTGGTCCAATTAACTGCGGTGTTAAAGTTTATTTTCAAAGTTATTAAAATAACAGGTCTTAGCCTAACATAATGTTATCTGTTAATAAAAGGAACCACTGATAATCATCTATGTTCATTTTCTGTACCTAAGTTGTACTTTTTTTTTTCTAAATTGTACTTTTTTAAAACAACTTTTCTTCCAGTGTCAGTTGACAGAAATGTGTTATCCAAGTTGTTTTGGACTTACCTGGCATCCACGCACAGTACCACAGCACACTGGTCCTGGGTTTCATTGTTCTCTTTTTCCCTTTCTTCCTTTCTTCCTTCCTTCCTTCCTTCCTTCCTTCCTTCCTTCCTTCCTTCCTTTCTTTCTCTCTCTCTCTCTCTTTCCCTCTCTCTCTCTTTCTTTCTTTCTTTCTTTCTTTCTTTCTTTCTTTCTTTCTTTCTTTCTTTCTTTCTTTCTTTCTTTCTTTCTTTCCCCTGAGATATCATCTCATTATGTAGTTTAGGCTGATCTGGAACTCACTATGCATTCCAAACTAGCCTCAAACTTACCATGATCCTCCTGCCTCAGCCTCCCAAGTGCTGGGATTACAGGTGTATACCACTACACCCAGCCTGTTCCATTTTTTCTTAATAGTTATACTTAAACTGACCCAAGGCTTTTGATCTGTCTCTCATAATTAATCAGGAAATTTGGAGTATATTAAGATTGATTTCATATTTTACTAAAATATCTACAGTTCAACTAAGTAATAAACCTTAAAGATATTTGTGAATTAAAATGACCACTCTGTAACACTAAGTCCAAGATATTTTAAAAACATAATTCTTCAATAGTGCTTCCAAATGACTCTTTATGTGAATAGCCCTGAAAACCGTAATAAGAGCAGTGAGAATAATATTCACGATATCATTCCAGGCACTCTGCACACCCGTCCACTTAAAGATCATCAAATTATAAAAAACGCTGTGTTTGATAGCATTGCTCACTGGTTCTCTACCAATACATTTATAGGATTTATGTGTGCCTTCCAAATTGGCTTCTAACTCCAGATTCTTAGAGAAAAAAATACATATCTGGTGGTTAATAAAATTCCTTCTACTTTTCATTTATTACAAGCTATACTTGAAAAAATTTATTGAGCATTGAAATACATCTTTGATATACTGTAATGGGAAAGCCTACTTGTGCTCCTAAAGAAGAGAATCTAATGCAAGTCTTAGCACAGATTAATCCTTTGGAAAAAGCAGAAATGAGAAAAATGAGAAACTATTATCAGCTTGGAGTGGTAATGACACTTCTTTTTGAAAAGAGAAAAGTCCCATTTACTCCCAGTACTTATTATTGAATGAAATAATGCTTATTTGTTCCCTCAGCTTTATTCCATCAAAGACCCAAAGGAAAAATCATAAAACGTTGCCTTCCTAATTACCATGACTAATTACTATATGTTATATTTAGAAAGAGAATTTGAGATCAGGAGCTATGAGTTATTTGTCGTTTTGAGACAACTATGAAACAGATTATGTTAGAAATGACATCAGTTGCTTGCTGTTTGTTTATACGTGAGGTTTTTACTTTAGATTTATATTTATGAAGAATTACAATAATGATTCACAGAGTTCATATGCACCTTACACATCGTCTCCACGTTGTGAAGAGTTTATATTAATATAAAATTATGACCAAACTAATAAACTAGTATTGATACATTTTTATTAACTGAAGTCTATAGTTTACTCTGATTACTTTAATTTTTACTTAATGTTTTTTCTATTTCAGAATTACCTCCGAAATGCCCAATTAAATTCCATCATCATGTCTTCTTTGGCTCCTCTCAACTATAACATGTTCTCTAACTTTATTTTTGGTGACCTTGAGAGTTCTAAAAAAGTCTAGTCCTTTGTTTATAGAATGTCCCTTAAATGATATTTTTCTGCTATTTTCTCATCACTGGACTAGCGGTAAACATTCGAGAGTGGAATAAATAGAAGTAAAGGGCTGTTCTCATCTTATTAGGCCATATCGGATAGGATAGGATAAGATAGGATAGGATAGGATGTATACTATCCACGTGAATTAGGGCAATGATGCCAACCATCTGCAGCTGGCTGAGCTAATCTTTAGCTTCTGCACTGTAAATTCTCAAACACCCACAACTCTCCATACAGCATTCCTTGGAAGGAAGTCACTCTGCGCTATTGCTTTGATTGGACAATTCTTTAGAACTTTTCTAAGTGAGGCATCTATTTTATTTATATATTTGGTCATTTATTTTTATCAGTGTGGACTTAAAGAAAGTTATGGTTTATATCTGAAATACTTCCTTTCTAATTTCATGTGTTTGGAAAGTGATTGGGTAATTGGGATGCTAGATTCATCCGCTGATTCCATGACTGACGATCTTACTGAACGTGCTGGTAGGAGGGAGGGTCTAGTGGAAGTAGTGCGTCCCTGGAACGTGATGCAGTGGGGTATATTCTGGTCCACCATTCTTCACTTTCCCTTTTCACTGTTTGCAGGCCACCATGACACGAGCAGCTTTCTTCCACAAGGATCTTCCAATGTACGGTTTTCTGTCTTAGAGTTAGCTAAACGTGGATCGAACCCAGGGAAATTGGGAACCAAAATAAACCTGTCCTCCTTCAAGTCACTGGTGTTGGGTATTTTGCCCCAGCAATGAGAAAGATGACTAATACAAGAGTATTTATATTTATTTTATACTTTGGACTATAATCCATTATTACATTTTTTTTGTTCCTCAAATTTTCCACGGGAAATTTTCCAACTTTGGCCATTGGAGGTCGTTTAGTTAGTGCCAGAGTCCTTTTGGCATAATTAATACTTTCTTTTTCTTAATAATTCCCTGTATGTTAATACCGCTCCTGGTTCATCATGTAAATTTACTATTCCAGTCCTACAATCAACCATTTCTCCAAGGAGCACAGATTTCTTTTATCTAAAAAATGGTAAAAAAAAAAAAAATGATAATAATAATAAAAAAATAAAAATAAGGTCTGAATATTGGGTATGTGCATTGCTAATTGGATGTTGCTTCTAGCATCTTTTAGTAACAGATTTTGGAATTACAAGTATGTATACTAATCTGTGTACATACGGACAACTATTTCTACATTCGCCTATCTGTACCCATGTTAGGCTAAACATAAGTTACATAAATGTCTCCAGTCCTGATCTACAGTTGTGGAGCTCATTCCAGCTGACACTCTTTGCTTTACTCTTTGCTCAGTCATTCTAGAATCTACTCCAGAGGAACCTGCCTGTTGCACCTTTGTTGATTTACCTGATCCAAGTGTACAACCATAGTGGTTTCAGAATTGTTAACTCATACACCATTTTGAAAACGACTCTGGCAAGTGTAGGATAGGCTCGTGTAGAGTTCCTGTTCTCTTCAAGTATCTATGAATTCCCAAATTATCGTAGGTTAGCACCTCTCCTTTCCAATAAGAGTATAACATATTTATAAAATAGATTATTTTTCAGTGTCTACATTTCATCAAATGATTCCCCCTGGTGTCATACTTTATTTTCTTTAAATTTCCATACATTAAGGTATCATTGGGTTTGATAGGTTTTGACAAATGAATATCATGTATATACCACTGTATTATCATGTGAACTGTTTATACGGTTCTATAAAAATCCTTAGACCAACACACACAGACACACACAGACACATTAAACTGCATGACTCGAATATGCACAATTACTTCCTCTGCAAACCCCTAGAAACCACTAGTTTCTTTACCCTATACATACTTTTGCATTTTCTAGAACGTCATATAAGTAAATATATATACATATATATATATATATATGTATATATATATGAATGACAGTTTTGGACTGACTTTTTTCACTTAGCAACATGAATTCCAGATTAATCTGTGCCATTGCGTGGCTTTGATATCCATCACTGATTCACTCCATGATATGCAGACAAGCTGATCTTATGGTATTGGGCTTTTGCAAGAGGGAAAAAGTTTTACTGAAAGATCATTATGAAAGAGGCCAGGAATTGGGGGAAAAAAAAAAAAAGACTTCAGATCTGCTTTTGTAATAAGTTGGTAGTAGGAGAATTTAATAAGAAAGGAGTGGGGGAGCTGCTTGTTGATGGGTAGTGAGAAGGGGGTCTCTGGTTCTTTTGTGAACATATAAACAGTCAAATGCCTCTTCACAGGCTGCATGTTCCTTTTGTGGGGAAAGTTATCGTGTTCTGTGCCAGAAATTTTGAGCGTGTGTCATAAAATGTTCATTCATTGTAGGAGCTGTCTTCCATGCATGACCTTTCTTGAAAATCTGGTTTCAATCTGTCCTTGAGTGCATTCTGGAAATTATTTCAGGAAAAACAACTTAAGCCTTTGTGATTTTAAGAATTTATATATAGGTATGTCAAGACCTTAACTATCTTCAGCTTAGTATTTCTTTCTTTTACATTTTCTTTATTTAGTTTTATTTTATTAGAAAATTTCACAGTACATGCAGTTTACAACCATCTTGGAAAGTGGGTAAATGCACATAATATAGCTTGAGTCTTTTTTTTAATTCCCTTACTTCCTACTTCCTTCCTTCCCCCTCTAAATCTTCTTTCCAATTTTTGTTGTTGGTGGTATTACTCATTTTATCTCATGTTTATGTCATAAACATGTTTACATTTATGGAGGTTATTTGGTTCCCATACAAGGCATAACTTTATTCTACTTATTTCCACTTCTCTTCTCCCTGTCCCCTCACCCTTGATATTCTGGACACCTTCCCATTTGAGAAAAGTCTACCCATTTGTCTCCTTTTATCCATACTTTATTGTGTTCTTTATTTGTACTTTGCCTTGTTAAAATGAGAGCTATTATATGGTATTTAACTTTGTATATCTGATTTATTTCACTTAACATCATATTTACCTGGTACATCCATTTTCCTACAAATGTGTCCAATGTCTCCTTCTTTATGTATGAGTAGTATTCCATTATGTATATATTCCACATTGTCTTTATCCAATTGTCTGTGGATGGGTATACTGGCTACTTCCAGGATTTAGCTATTATGAATTATACTGTTATAAACATTGGTATGCCTGTATCACTATAGTGTCACGTCTTTAGCTCCTTGGATAAGATACCTAGAAGGGGACAACTGGATCATATAGAATTCCTAATTTTAGTTCTTTGAAGAATCTCCATACTGATTTCCATAATGGTTGTACTAGTTTCCATTCTAACAATATAGGAAGGTTCTTTTGCCACCATAGTCACTCCAATGTTTGCTATTTACCGACTTCTTGATTTCCATTCTTTCTGGTGCAAAATAGAATCTTAGCATTGTTTTAATTTGCATTGTTCTAATGACTGGAGATGTTGAACGTTGTTTCATATATTCGTTGGCAATTCATACTTGTTTCTCTGAGAAGTTTCTGTTCATTTCACTTGCTTATTTCTTGACTGGTTGTTTTATTTTAGATGGTCTAATTTTTTTTTAGTTCTTTATATATTGTGGATGTTATTTCTCTATCTGAATAACATATCATAATCAATCGATATATATTATTACATTTCTTTGTACACCCAGTTATGAAGAATATTTTGTGGTTTCCCCTTTTAAAGTTGTGTAGTTTTCTGTTTTTTGTTTTTTGGGGTTTTTTTTTGTGTGCGCGTGAGTCACTTTCTTTGTTGTTCAGACAAAATACCTAACATCAACAACGTAAGGAAGGAAAGATTTACTTTGACTAACATTTCAGTCCCCAGATGGCTATCTCCAAGGCAGCATGGAGTGGTAAGGGGCTTGGTGGATAAGAGCTGCTCATAGCAGAGCAGAAGGAAATGAGAAACCCAAAAGAAGAGCTGAGGTGGGACATAAATCCTTCCAGGCAATGTCCCAAGAGACCTGCCTTTTCTGATCAGACTCTGTCTCCTAAGAGCAAGTCAGCTGTAAGCTCACTTAAGCCAATAGCTTTCCAGAAGCCTTGCCTGGGAGTGCATGAGACACTTTGGAAACATCCAGATACAAAGCATAACATGTGGCTATAATCTTTTAAATTGTATCTATTTGGATAAATACCTAGTAATTGGTGGATTATAAGACTATGCTTAGCTTTTTGAAAAAAAATGTTCAATTGTTTACCAAATTCCCTGTACTATTTTGCATTCCCACTAGCAATCAGTGAGTCCTGTAACTCCACGTTATCATTAGCAGTTGATACTTTCACATTTTTAAATTCTAGCCATTCCAGTGGGTGTGTGATATTATCTCATTGCTGTTTTAATGTGTATTTTTCTCCCAACAAGTGAGGATGTTTTCATGTTTATTTATCATGTCTTTCATTTAAGGTGAACTCAAAAAAATCAAAACCCCCAAATTTAAAGGCCCAGTCCAAAAATGGGCATTTGAAATAAATAAACATTCCTCAGATGAAGAAATAAAAATGTCAAATAAATATATGAAAAAATGTTCAACATCACTGGTCATTTGAGAGATGTAAATTAAAACAACTCTAAGATTCCATCTCACTGCAGAAAGAACAGCTATTATCAAGAAATAAACAAACAACAAGTGCTGGTGTGGGGAAAATAAACCCTCCCTACTGTTGGTGGGAATGTAGACTGGTCCAACTACTGTGGAAATTGGTGTGGAGACTACTCAAAAAACTACAACTAGAGGCTCCATTTGACCCAGCTATTCCTCTCATTGGTATCTTGCCAGAAGAATTGAAAACATCATACCACAGAGATATATGCATAACCATGTTCATAGCAACACAATTTGTAATAGCTAAGTCTTGGAAACAACCCAAATGCCCAACAACTAAGGAATGGCTAAAGAAGATGTAGTTTTACTACACAATGGAGTACTACTCTGCCATAAAAAAGGATAACTAGATACATTTTTAGGTAAATAGATGCATCTTGAGAACATACTCTTCAGTGAAATAAATCAGGCACTCATGAGTACACATCAAATTGTTTCTCTGATATGAGAAACCATAAGTGTAAATAAGGACAAAGAGATATAATAGATATTATATAAAAGAAAGATAATATTCAAAAGGGAGGAGAACTGGAATGGGAGAAGGAGGAAAAGAAGGAAGGGAAAAAGGAAAGAAAGGGGAAAGGGAAATAACAGAAAAATGCAAATAAACCTGTTGTGAATAGGGAAGGAGAGAACAGAAGGGAGGGGTGGGAAAGAGGGGGGAAAACCAAGATGCATCATGTACAGGTACAAAATAACCATGATGAATGTGATCATTATCTATGAAATGTACCAATACATGTTCTTGGTAAAAATAATAATAATAATAATAATAATAATAATAATAATAATAATAATTTTTTAAAAAGAACTTTGGAACATTTATAAAGCTGATTTTGGTTTTCTTATTCAAAATTTTAGGAAACTTTTGAATATTTAGAAGAGACGTCCTTCATTCAGATATGCAATTTGGAAATAATGTCTCCAAATGTCTTTCACAGGACAAAGTTTATAGTAAAGTCTGACTGCTGAACTTTCTTTCATGGATTGCACTTTTATAATGCTGTGTCTGAAAACCGATCCTGAAACTTAAAGTTACTCTTAAGTAACTTAAAATTTCTCTTCAGTTTTCTTCTTGGATGTTTCATGACCCATTTCAAGCTAATTTTTGCATAAATTATAAAGTTTATATCTAGTTTAATTGCACCCTTTGTGGACAAGTTTCACCTTTCTCCATTAAACCTTTGTGCTTTTGCCAACAATCAGTTGACTGTATCTGTGTAGATTTATACCTGTTTTTTAAAATCTCTTTCATTGACCTATTTGTCTATTATTTAACCAGTCACAAATTGTCTTGAGTATTCTAGCTTTAAGTCTTCAAATTAAGTAATAAGGGTCATTTAATTTTGCTATTCTTTTCTGTTTCTCTTCTTGTTGAAGAAAATGTTTTTCTTCTACATCAGTTTATGAAGATAGAATGTTTCATTTAATTATATCTTTGATTTCTTTCATAAGTCTTGGTAGTTTTCTGCGTACAGATACAATACGCACTGTGTCAAATTTATACTTAAAAACTTCTTATTTTGATATTACGTTTCTACATTCTTTGAAGTTCCTATGTAATCACTTCACCTGCAAATAATGGTAGTTATGTTTTCCTTTATATTGCAAAGGAATGTTAAGGCATTCTACTTAACATTTTTTTGAAAAAGGATGCTCATGATGGTCTGAAACTCCTGGGCTCAAGCCATCTTCCACCCTTTCACCCCTGCCTCTAATTTGATTGACTGAGTATTCTGGGGATTGATCCAAGGCCCCTTACTGACCTACATCCCCAGCTTGGGCCCAAACTTGGAATCCTTCTATTGCAGCTTTTCAGGGTTCTGGGATTACAGGCATGCACCACCACACTCAGCCGTCTACTTCATTCTTAAAAGGAATGTATTCAGTTTCTGCCTAGTAAGTATGATGTTAGCCATAGATATGTCTGTATATATGCTTTACTAGTGTATACAGAGTGGACAGCTTCCAAGCTGTCTGTGTCTCGGAATTGAAAATTTATTATTCCAAACTCTTTGAAATTTTTTCATAGTATTATTTTCTTTTGTCTTTCTTAAGTTCTATTTTGGGTATCTCTGTGTTTTCAGCATTTTCTTGGTTAGTATAATGTGATGGACAAACAAGAGAAAGATGGAGAGACAGAGAGAGAAAGAAAGAGAGAGAGAGGATACATTGTGAATACCTGCATATAGAAAATCATAGAAGTAATGGTTAAATATGTTTGAGCACTCGCTATGTGTTAATCCTTCTGTTTAGTATTTTGCACATTATCTCATTTATTTCTTTCACTAACTTCATTTTACAAAATGTGGCACAGATATGTGTTTTCTTAATGACATACAATTAATAAATGGCATTAGGAATTCAAATCTAGAATGATTTAATTCAATAGCTATATTCTGAAAACCCTTTTTTTTTTTCCACCAAGAGCTACTTTTAAAGATTCAATGGGAATTCCTCATTGGATCATTAGGATAAAAGACAAATCCTTAATTTGTACTTTTCAGTTACTTTGCATATACCATGGCCATTGAATTATTTTTCCTGTGTGAGTGAAGATAGGCAATGAGCAAAAATTCATGATCTAGGCAGAGAGTAGGATTTCCTCTTTCCTGTAGTTGTGGTGCATATAATACAGGAGTGGAAAAATTAATATCATATGCTAAAAAAGTGCCAAATGGTGAAGATGAGAAAGCAGTTGAATCCAAGTTGATTATTTTATTTTAAAGTAGATGCAAATATGTCAAGTAATGTAGGTGTTACTATGGAAGACAAGAATTTTTGAAAAACAAAGATGATTGAGTCAAAAGGTAGCACAATGAGCAATAGAGTGTAATGTGCAACAGAGAAATAACAATTCAATATTTTACTTTTTAAAAAAAGATTCAATTATATGGTGCTTCTTAAATTTTTAAATTAGTTTAAAGATACAGATAGGTGCACTTCAGAAAAATATTCTGTGTCTCCTGAGAAGCAAACTTTGTATCTCCATTAAAAATACAAAACTTCACTAACTACTAAGTTAAAAGTCTATGTCAAGGGTTGGGGATTTAGCTCAGTGATTAGAGTGCTTGCCTTGTAAGCACAAGGCCCTGAGTTCGATCCCTGGCACCACACACACACACACACACACACACACACACACACAAAGTCTATGTCAAAAGTATTGAAATTTTAGATGAGGGAGGCCACAATTCAAAAATAACTGCAATTCTCACCCCTGGTGTTGTTGGTAGCTTAATTTTATGATAGGATGTAGTAAAGACACCGATAATTTTTAGCAGATAAATTTTTTGGGTTTTTTTTTTTTTTTTTTTTGGTCCCAGTCTGTAACTTGTTTTCCAAGGGTGACTACAGATTTCATTAGATTGTAATACTGATTGATAATAATGAACACTTTATAAAATGAGTCATAATGTGTTATTTTTCAGGTAGGCATATATTTCTACAGATTAGTCTGGGAAGGAAGCCTTGTCAAATAATTAAGGCAGTCTATTTATGCCAAGTATGAAATATGATTTCCCTTCAGTTTTTAAATATTTTATATCTTTTAAGTTGTGTTTGGAATAAATATTTAGTTTCAGATATGTAAGTTGTATGACTGAAATAGTTGAATACTTTTTCTTGTTAACTGGTAAGATCTGCAATATATGTCTGAAATGAAAATATGGTAGAAATAACTAGCTAAATAACCATTCCTTCCAGTGAATGATTTTAACATGAAGTAGGTACCCAAATTGAAAATAAAGCAAAAATAATGGTCTTTTATAAAATTGGCTTTTAGTTACTACACTTAACATTTTATTTGGCTACTGTGTAATTATCTTTTCATTCTGGGATGCTCTTTTATATGTTCTTTTGTCTAAAAATTGTTTGAATTTCTGACACCTATTACATTTAATAATATATTTTCAACTTCTCTCTAGATAAATTGGGTAGGTCTTTATGAGATTAAAACTCAAATGTGTAGTTGTAATGAAAATATCTGTTAGAATATAATGTTGGTTGTGTATGACATCTCAGTTGACCATTAATAGTAAGAAGCCAAGATTAATCATAATATTATCTGTATTTCTAGGAAACACTGGAAAATTGAGATATTAAAAATGGCCAGATTTTCAAGATTTATATTGATAACTTGTACAGATAAAAATAGTGTGTTTAAATATCATGATATTTGTATTAAAATCTTTTTTTTTTTTTTTTTTTGGTGCTGGGGATCGAACTCGGGTCCTTGTGCTTGCAAGGCAAGCACTTTAACCACTGAGCTAAATCCCCAGCCCCTGTATTAAAATCTTAATGAATCACCACTTATCTGTGGCTGATTACATCATTATTTCTAAAAAAGGGTCAAGAGTTGTATCACAGAATTCTGAGAATTCCTTTTAGAGATACTATTTTTCTTTTCAATTGTAACCTAATAAAATTAATAGTGTTATACGCTGGACATCTTACTTTTAAAGACTATACTATGCTTTCAAGTCTCCTATTTTGTATTTACTTTTGTGTTGGTTCTAAGCTCTATTTCTTGCACATTATGGGACAAAGAGATAAAAACAGATTCTATTTTTATGTGTAAATAATGCATTGTACAAATAAAGGATTTTGGAGTTATTCTAGCAGTTATTGGTGGTAAAAAAATGAAGCTTAATGAGTTTATAAGTGTTTCAAAGCAGGGGCAGGGAAAAAGGCTCCTTTCTCTTGAAGACATTCATGTCTTTGTTGAAAATAGCATTTGTAGTAAAAACTTTGTAATAAAAAAAATCATCATGTTGTATTTAATGTCATAATTTGAGATTTTACTGCTTGGTTTTGTAATTTATGAAATGACTCTAGTTTTAAAATTATAAAAGAATGACTATCATAAGGAAATTATACCTAATTTTATGTCATAATTTTAAATATATTCTAATAAAATCATTTAAATCTCTGAAGGATTTATAATATTTTCTTTTGATAAAGACTTAAATTTGAGAAACATTGCTATTTCCAAAACATAAGTGATTCGGTGGTGTGATTCAACTCATAATCTCAGTTATGGTTCTACAGAGCAGTGATTAAAAACACAGCAGCTTCTAGCACATATACTTTGTAGTACATCAAAGAGTTTGCTTTTGTTGTTTATTGAAAACAAACACAAAAGCCATCAGGTAAGTGACTTGGTAATTAAGTCCTTATTTTTACTTTTGCCCTCAAACTAAAAAGCAAAGGAAATCAAAGCTGTCACATGTGAGATAAATTGTTCTTTAGATCTAGAGTGTTGGTGTTAAGTTCAATTTGGCTATATACGTTCACTTTATTTTAAAGTGTCTAGTGCACGGATAAAGATTTGAGTTTACATAAGGACTTCATTGTGAAACAGACGTGGCTATTTACAACAGCTAGATCTGCTGGGTATGCTGGTACATTCCTATAATTCCAGCATTCCTGGGAGCAGAGGCAGGAGGATCACAGAATCAGCCCTAGTTGGGCAACTTAGTAAGACCCTGTTGCAAAATAAAAAACAAAAAGTGGTTTGGGATATAGCTCAGTGTAAAGGCACCCAGCAACACACACATCCACACTCACACCCGCCCACTCCCATACAACTCTCTACACACCACGCACACACACACACACACACACAATCTATGCTACCAAAGAGAAATGACTGGACAATTTAGATACTCAAGTTTACCTAGGTCATAAGGATATTTGGATTAGAATATTCTAATTTATTTTCATATATGAAGAAATACATTAACCTCATATTTTTCTTTGTTCGTTTCACTATGTTTTTAAATTTTGTATGTATGTATATGATACATACTAATTACATTCACCTTGGAGAATTGGTACATGTATATATCATATTTTAAAAACAACATGTTGGGGCTGGGGATTTAGCTCAGGGGTTAGAGTGCTTGCCTTGCAAGCACAAAGCCCTGAGTTCAATCCTCAGCACAGAAAAAAAAAAGAAGAAGAAGAAGAAACAAGAAAAAAAGAAAAGAAAAAAACCCCAAAACCCCAACATGTTGTCTAGGAATAACAGAAGTTGCATGTACGTGCAAAATCAATTAAATCTTCATTCTATTCAGTAATTCTTGAATCTACCTCACAGCCTATCTTATATTGTCTTTCTTTTTAGCTACCTATGCCCATGGTTCTCAAATTAGACTCCACTTCTTAGAATCATCCTGGAAGATTTAAAAATTCCCCATTCTCAGGGCATGATGCAAAACAAATTTGCAACTTTAAAGGTGAGGAGCAGTCATCAATAGTTTCTAAAACTCTCAGAATGAATCCAGTGTGCATTTAGATGGGGAGTGATTGCCCTAAGCCATGGTTCCCTGAACTGGTAGATCATTTCACTTCTTTAAAGATCATTTCACAGTCCTTTTTCAAACCAGAACAATTGTTCTCTCTTCTTTATTTTCATCTTCTTTGCCTCATTCAGTGTGAGGTATGTGAACCCTCAGAAGGGCCATACTGACTTCTGAATCTTGTCTCTTAATACTCATACCGAATGACTCTTTCAGGTCCTTACTACTTCACTCATTTGCAATTATTCTTTCAATTTTCTTATTCTATCAAGTTCTTTCACCTCTAAGATATCAGTAATAATTTTAAAAAAACTGAATGCAGGGTGGTTTGGAAATAAGTTTACCACACAGCAAAATATGTTGATAAGAAATCTTGGGTCTTGGTTTTCGTACAGGATGGTGGAAAAATATTGCCCTTGAACACATTCTTACCTGTTGCTGCCTTTATGTGGTTCAGGGAGTTTAAATTATACACTGCACATTTGTACAGAGAATTACAAGCTAAACAGATTAATTTTTGGAGTTCTAGGTTGGTAGAACACTGAAATATCTAGTGTCCCCTCGCTAAAAACGTTTTTAGGGAAGATCACATCGATTTAGACACTAGAGAATACTCAAAAATGTTTAAAGGAGCTTCAGATCAGAATCAAATTACAAGCAAATGAGGAGTCAAGACCTCTGGAAGTAGATTGCTTTGAAGAAAGGTTGTGCAATACTGAACTTCTCCAATATAAATTATGTACTTAATGTTTCTTAGGAATGCAAAGTTGTTTCTAAGAAATTATGCTAAATGAATAAGTGTAAAGTTACCTTTTCCTATTGTTTCATTTGCATTTAGGCTTACTATTATATATGTCTATCCCTTTCAGCCTTTTGATATTCCTCTTCTATTATCTTCCATCCATTCATATTTCCTCCAATTAGTTCCTGATTTTTTTTTTTGTTGATTTATTAGAATGGCTTACTTGTCATCTTCATGTAGATTAGTCATTCATAAATAGAATTTCTTCTACTATCATTTTAACTAGTTTATTTTACTTGCCTATAAAATATATTAATACAGTTATAGTTGTCGTTTTAAAGTAATTTTTGTCTTTACAAATATTTTTTCATGTCCTGCCTTATTGAGTAGACTCTACCAGTTGATTTGCCAATTTTCTGACCTCTGGATTTAATGAGTTTTTTTTTTTTTTCCCGTGATATCAATTTGATTTTTTATCTTTCCCCTCTACTTACGTTTAAAGGATTCACAAAAATATTTGCCTGAAATACAACAAATATTATATATCACTTGATGAGCACCATATCTGGTTGATTAACCATTCTCGATTCCGATAGTAGCTGCCGACTCAGGGTGGTGATGAATGATTCCTTTGTTATGATTTGGCTTCCTCTCTTGAGACTAGATTGTAATCTGTTTGGTGTAACTTTGGTATTTTATATGTAATTGTTTTCATTTATACTGATAACCCTGGAATGAGTCAACTTCATTAAGGGTTGTAAAGCAATAATGAGTTTCTAATTCTACCAATAATTCAGCAATATTGCCTTAGGACTTTAATAAAGAACAGTTTTCACCCGGTAAATTTTAATTTTGTTTGAGTCATCTTTATGTTGCAGGGACAAAATCCCTGACACACCGCTTAAAGGAGGAAACATTTATTTTAGCTCACGGTTTCGAGCGTTTCAGTACGCAGGTGGCTGGCTGCAAGGCAGAAACATCCTGGCAAAGTGCAAGGTGGCGCAAAGTTGCTTACCTGATGGCTTCCAGGAATCAGTGAGTGAGAGAGCCCACGAGACAGGGCCGTGTTGGGAAGAGGATGCAGCTGTCAAAGGTAGGCCCCTGGTGGTCTTGTAAGAGAGGAAGCATAAAATACACTGAATTTGCAGACCCCTATGTTTAAACGTAGGAAATTTTGTGAATTTTTTTGATATAGCTGAATTTCAGCACTAATGGGTTCTAAGCCCAATGTAGAGGTTTAGGATTTAAAAATATTTTGGATGTACATTTTGAGATGAATTCAATGGTGCTTTATTAAGCATGTTACTCAGGTAGTCATCTTGACTCTTTTTCCTAAATAGTCAATGTACAATAAAACCAACTACCTCATATAGATCTTTAGGGATTAATAATAATATACATGCTTGGTACACATAGATACTAGATAAATAACAACAGTAATTTGTGCTCATAATATATCATAAGTGTAGTAGGGATTTGTTCTCAGCTACCGCATTTTTAGTACAGTGCGATGTGTTTGCAGTGATACAGAATAAGTCACTTTTGCAAGGTTAGTGCTCAGCATTACTCCTCATTGGGACTCACTAGGAGTTAACTGGAAAGTCAAACATTGGATTGACACATTAATTCTCCAGTATGAAATTTGAAAAATAATGTTAGCAAGTACAAACACTACTATGGATGTCCTCTTTCTCTGAGCCACTGATAGGTGACTGTGACCAGATATTCTGTTTTCATAAATTTTTAAAGAGATCAGTTTATTTGATAGTAGTTTGTTCTTGAAACAGGCTGTCGTTTATCATGTTGCAAGCCTCTTTCTGTTATGATGCCTTCACAGCATGTGTATTTTTGGAATCCCTGTTCTGAAGTAAAAGATAAACTATCGCCCAAGACATACAGTGCTTTAACATAAACAGCATAAATCTCTGTGCTCTCCCATAAATATCCCTTTGTGACCGGATCTTGGGATTTCCTAGTACCAAATGTGCTTTTGGTAACTGATGCTCCTCAGCTAACATCATTAATCAAATGCGTTTATGAGCCAAAAAAGCATAAAATGTCCATTGATCTTTTTCTGTAACTTGGTAGATGAAAGGCAGATTTTAATAAGTAGAATTGCTAGATGACTTCTAGATTTCCAAGGGAATTTTACTTCCTTTCTTGATCAGCTTGTCTGCCAACTCCAATCTTCATCTCCTTTCCCTGTATCCCTTCCCCCTAGAATGGAAGCATATTTATTTATCTATAGATAGATGGATAGATGGAGAGACAGATAGATGGAGATAGATAGATAGATAGATTATCATCCATTTCAAAATATATGTTTAAATTTACAAGGTGTTTCCATCTATGACAATGAAGTAGACAACATGAAGTCTTGTGGGAGACAGCAAAACAGCCCGGCGGTTTGTGCACAAGCTCTGAAAATGGACAGTCTGACTGCAGAGCTCCTTCCTATCAATCACTAGTTGTGCTTTCTGGGCAAATTAAGTAAACTCTGTTTCAGTGTTTCATATTTTTAAAAAGTGAACATAATAGTAACCAATATCAGTCTCAAATAAGGACATTTATAGAGTATAAGGTTTTTAATTGTTATCCAGTTTGTAATGAAATTCATCAAATTTCATTTTTTACCAATGTATAAAGAGGAAGCTCTTGCACATTTCATTATGAATTCAATTTAGCTGCTTTAAGTGTTTGACTTTGATGGGATTATGAGGCTCAGGAATGTGAACTAAAAATGACAAGAAAATAAACAGAATGAAGAGGAAAGGAAAACAATTTTGTGTGTGGACAATACTAGGAATATGATATCATTATCTCCTAAATTTATTCTATTTGATATGTATTTTTAAATACAGTAATGAAATATAATCATTCTAGAAAATATTTCAAAAAGCAAGTAGAAATTAAGTATTTAAAGGAAAACACTTCAAAGTTCACTATGAAGTAGTTGCAATGACAATTTAGGGGAAAATCTCCTAGCCCTGATCATATAAAATGTATTTAATTTAAATTAAAAAATTGTTAAGTAAGGCATACTGTACACTGAATTGAAATAATCATTTGAAGAGCATAAAATTGCTTCCAGATCTATAAAACTTAATAGAGTCATATCATCATATTTGATGACTATAAAAGTTATCAACTTTAAGGATATGACATCTTTTTCTCTAAGTCTCTGTGATTACACATCTAGTTTATTTACAGTTTTATGTTAGCTGTTCACTAGCACGCTGCCCTTCTGTGTTCCATACACAATTGATTCTCATTATGATGGTACTTTGGTTTATGAACTTTATTTGTTTTATGGTTTGGGGGAAGGTGACTGTGGTCATGTTCGTCACCTAATACAGAATTTGCAAACAGAAGAAAACATTTTCAGAACGCTTTGTTTGCGAACTGAATGATTTGCTTGTGAACAGAGGTATTACTGTATTTTCAAATTCTTGAGCTGCAAATTCAACAACTTGCCACAATTTATTTTCAACAGTCAAGTCAACACGCATGATGGTTTCGTAATCGTTTCCTTGAACAGTGTCAAAAACTCTGAGTCAACCGACTTGCGCTCTCTAAGCTAAAGTTGGATAAGACAGCGTTTTGTGTTCTCTTTCATCTCTCATACTGTACAGAAGTGCCATTTGGCTCTCTTTGTAGCAAAACGTTTTGTGCATATTTTCTTTTTTGAGAATATAAAACAAAATTTCATAACAAAAATAAGAGAGTATATGAGAAACTCTCTCCCCCTCTCTCTGTATAGTAAAGTATAAAATAGAAGATAAATAGGAAGTAGAGAGAAGTTCAAATAATTCCTCAAATTACTTATTTCATTGTGTCAAAAATGTTTCAAAATACACGATTATTTATTTCATTTATACTACTAGTTTCTCTAGTTGATTTTCTTCTGTTTGTGGGTGACTTTGCTGCTCAAAATGTCCCCCAAACTTAATGCTGAAGTTCTGTCTACTGTTTAGAATTGCAAGATGATTTTGATATGCAAGATAAAGAAAATGTATGTATTAGAGAGCTTTTTTAAAATATGAGTTATAACACTGGTAACTGAGTCCAGTGTGTATGAACCAATGATAACTACTAAGTAAAATGACTTCAAAGAAATACACTTAAAACATGTTTATATTTTAATTGCTTGATGAGCACATTTTGACCATCACCTTGTAGGAGGCCAGCTTTATATTTCTCCTTTGAACTGTGGTTCAGTATTCTCCAATTTAGTGTATGTTGCAACCTAATAGAACTAAATAGAATCAAGTAGAAGACTCTATTGTGTTTTTATCCAAATTCTCTTATATATGAATGTTTTCTTTATCTTCTATTTTAAATTCCTCTGACATGCTCCTTAAAGTGTACTCTTTTATAGAATTTGTAAGATTTTACCTGGATTTATCCATGCTCGCTATTAGCTAGTTTTTATTACAGGGCCGTTATTAGAAGGATCCGGTTTTATAATCAAAGAAACTGGGATCATTGCCCACCTCGATTAATCTTGGTTCTCATCATATTGTGCTATGTTATTTAAGCTCAAATTATTTTATAATCTGCATATTCACTTATTGCACCTTCATTTTCACACGTCTGTGTGTTCAATACCTGTATTTCTAAACCAATTAGTTGAGTAAATTCTACCTCTACGAACATTATACATACAGTATTTTAAATCATATATAAATTTCTTGATATGCTAACATAATTAAACTTCCCTAAAGTAAGAGAAGAAAACAGATTTTAGGCAGACACTGCAATCAGGATGCAAGTACATGATTTAGGGCCTGCCCATAGAGTAAATTAATAAAATTTCCATGTGGAAAAATTATTCATGTGGAGATTATGTTTTTACTGCTATGTGTGGTGGCAGAAACTTGGGACACCGGATGCTTGCAGTCATGTTACTGGCAATCCTCTAGCAGTGGTTACAAAAGAAAAAAAGTACCTGGAGTAAAAGTTTAATTAGTAAGCAAAGACAACAGCGATGCATGTATAGTTCACATAAATACCAGCATTGTGCCATGTTTTTTGGCTGGTTTGGGACTTTGACCTTGGGAAATTTTCTATAAAGTTGTTTTGAGAGTTCTCCTACAAATGTTGAATTGGGAGTTGGGGATTTAGCTCAGTGGTAGAGCACTTGCCTGGCAAGCACAAGGCCCTGAGTTCGATCCCCAGCACCCAATCAATCAATCCAATCTATGAGTTGGCATATAGTATTTTAATAAGTTTCATTTAAGCAAAAGCAGTTGGCTTACATATTATTTTAATTTTATATTGCTGCCATAAAAATCATCATAATTTTAGTGGCTTAAAACTATACAAACTTATTTTTTCACAGTTCTGCCATTTAGAAGTCTGATACAAAGTTTCATCAAGCTAAGACCAAGGTTTGGCAGGATAGCATTCCTTTTTGAAGGAATTGGGGAAAGATGATTTTCTTGCTCATTGAGGTTGGTGCTCATTTTCTTGTGGTTAAAGGCAGGAGGCAGCCAAAGGACATTTCCAGCCCCAACATACTACCCACCTACCTCGGCTCATGACTACTTTGCTTCACCTTAGAAGCAAGTTGAATCTCTCTGGTGACTTTATGACTCTCCTGCCTCTTCTGTTATTTATAACAATGTTTAAGGATATAAAGATAACATACAATGGTTAGCTGTTTTCTGATATACTAACAATAGAACTTTATAGTTTACATTAAAATAATAATATTCATATCAATGCCAACAAATGTGGAAACATTTAGACATAACCCCAACAGCATATGTGTAAGCACTGTATGAAGAAATTATAAAGCTCCATTAAAGAAATATAGTCCAACTATATATAGAAATATGTTGTGTTTATAGAAAAAGAGATTCAAGCTGTCAATATAGTAGTTAATCGATTTATAAATTCAATGCAATCTCGACAAAAATTTCAGCAAATTTTTTCCTTGATTATCAATGAATCAACTCAAAGTGTATATGTAGAAGAAGAAAACAAAAGACCCAGAAAAATCAACATAAAATCTAAGTACAGATCATACTGAATTTAAGTTTACACTTAATTTATAGTAATCAAACCTCTGTACTATTGGAAAAAGTATAGACAAATAGATAAATGTGACACAATAGGAAGCACAGAAATAAATTGTTACAAATGAAATCAACTGCTCTTTGACTAGAGTTAAGGAAATTCATTCCAAAAAGGATAGGATTTTTAGTAAACAGTGTGGAAAAAACTGAATACAATATCTAAACTCAATAAATAAATAAAAAATAAATAAATGGAAAAGGAGAGAAAGTATTCTAGATGAAGTCTGTTCAGCCAAGAAACAATTAACTCAAACTGAAAATTGAAAAACAATGAAACTTGGAAAATATTTTCACAAATTTAGGTAAACAATGTTTGCCAGAGGTTAGGTGGGAAGAAGAGAAATAGACAAAGCACAGAGATTCTCAGAGCACTCAAATGTTAATGTGTATGATGTTGTAATGGTGATTATATGTCAATGTATATTTATCAAAATCCATAATATATACCACATAAAGAGTGAACCAAAGGTAAATGATGGACTTTTGTTCATTGAATATATCTTTACTCTACAGTTATAAACTCATTTAAAGGAGGGCACAGTGAATTTGAAAATGATATGAATACAAGCAGTCTTTAGGAAAGTCAACCAAACAGCAGAATAAGAGTGACCTAAAGGGTCACTCTAAGGCATGATCACAACTCTTATATGAATCCCAAAACACGACGGTGGTTAGAAGGACGAGAAAAAATATTCCAGCTAGACTTGCTAAGATTTAAAGTAAAAACGGTTTATAACAAAATTGTACTCATAGTAGAAATGGAGATTACATACTGAAGTGGCAAGACAGCAAGAATAAAGAAAAATATGGAGATCTTTATTTTCACAGGGAAAGAAGATTGTCTATAAAGAAATCATTCATCAGCAAAACAAATCTCTTTAGAAAAATACATTATAGATTATATAATAAAATCTTTATTGTTCTGAAAGAAAAAAAAAAAACTCTTGACTTTTTCATATCAAGTAAAATATAACCCAAGTATATGGATGAAATAAAAATGTTTGCAATAACATGAAGACTAAGGGAATTTATCTTTTTTTAACAAAGTAAAAATTAAAGTTTATATTTTGATGAAAATAAACATAAAATAACAGAAATCCATAAGTTGCAAGAAAAGAGGTATTTGTCAGATCTTCATATACCTAAATCTTAGGGAAAAACTGGAAGTTGAGAGACCTAAAATCTATAAAAAAGTTATTGTAAGAAAGGAGGAAGTGGAAGATGAGTCAATCCATAGAATAAACAGTTAGTTACAGCATATGTGAGTTTTAGAGATTCTGAAATATGTTGTTGTAGATTTTAACTTTGCTAGTTGCAAATGATCATATCTTATTTTACATAAATTAAAAAACTTCATGTAGTTTTCAACCTAATTCTATTAAAATTCCATTTTTAATGTTTAGTAAACCCAAAGCCATTAACAGCCAGCAGCCCCAAACACTCACAAATTCCAGAAGTCATTTACATATTGGATTACACTGTTCTCCGGTAGCATCTTCCAGGTAGGATCATCTGAGATGGACCTTTAGCTTCAAAGTGTAAGAATATATGACTTAAACTGTGTTTAAAATTATACATTTGGAAATTCCTTGAAAGCTAACCTGTGACAACATGGAACATTTTTCAGTAGTAAAAGCAATTAGTTATGCCATGAAATGACAGGGAAGACCTTTATAGTATGCCCATATGTCACAAACATGAACTAAAAAAAAAAAACACAAAACAAAAAACAAAATAATGAAAGTGGAGAAAGAGGATCTAGAGATAGAGGGAGGGAGGGAGGTGGGAAGGGTTAGAATATTCTGCTTTTTTTTTGTTTTTTGTTTTTTGTTTTTTGTTTTTTTTTTTCAATTCTTTTTCTGCCATCATGCTTATTTCACCTGGCTAAAATTACACTGTCCTCCTGGGATGTCAAGACTTTAAATATTATTGGACGGCTATCATTTATAGTTCTCATTTGCCTAAACCACACCTTTTATGGTTTGTTTCAGTCATTGCCCATAAATCAATCCTTCTGTTCTTAGAAAACTGAATAAAATAGTGTGTCACCTGTTTTTTAGTCTGATGATTTTTCATACCGAGATTGGAATAGCAACTCTCAGTCCAAAATTGTGCGCTTCACTTTAAAAATTTATCACTAGCTGCAAAAAGACATGATGGTACAACGGCATTTCAGAAAGACTCTGGGGAAGTGACATTTCTGCAGATCATGGCCTGGCTTAATAAGCACAACAGTTCTTGGTGGGTAAAACGGGGCCAGAGGAAAGATGGTTGTGAACATTTGTTACATAGTTTTTTACTCCTTGGTAAAATTATGTGTAGAGCTAATAAGAGAAGGATTTATATATTTCTTTAATTTCTTTATTTTTATTCTTATCTTCTGTTGATTTTAGTGCTGTAATTACGCATCATGCACATATTAAAGGTTCAATGCTGATTAATAGCTAGCTTATCTTTTGCTAACATTTATTTAACCTTTTCAAGTGAAATGCTCATGTTTTACTGTAAAGAAATTGAAGACTTTAGATAATTAGTATATTGTCAGCATTCTTAAAAATCATATGGTGTCAAATTTTCTCTTTCACTATCAGAGGAGTTTTGATCTTTGTTGCAGATATTAGATGAGAAAGCCTTCACAAGATGTTTCAGGAATTCAATAACTTTGTTGTTACATTTAGAATAAATTATTCTGTCAGACAAAACGGAGATTGGGTGAGTTATTAGGCTGATGTGAAGGGATATGGGATGATGGTTCTTTCTCCACTCTTCCTGAGTTTGGCTCCAATAAACCTCTTGTTTCGCACACATAAATTATCTCCCTCCAAAACTCTCTCCTTAAACACAGACTATCTCAGTAGAGACACTTTTGCCTATCTCATCTCCTTCCTTTTTACCACGTTATTTACATATTTATTCTATTGTTTCTCTGTCCTCTCTAGTTGCTATACAGTGTCTTACTTGAATCATCTCCATCACATACATGTTCCAGCCTGACCAGAATTCCATACTATTCCTGAAATGTTCAGCCTTTATGTCTTATGCAGGTCTCATTTATTGTTGTTTGTTGTAATCTTGGCCCATAAATTAACCCTTCTGTCCTTAGTCAGAAAACTGAATGAGATAGTGTATCCCTTGCTTTCTAGTCGGATGGTTTGTCTTGCTGAGATTGGAAGAGCAACCCTAAGTACACGGTTGCAAATCTCACCTCAGAACTTACCTCTGACTCTGCAGACAAGAGGGTATAATAAATATCCATCAGAGTGACTGTATTAGTTACTTTTCTAGAGTCAATGGTTTGCAAGAGAGTAGATTTAATACAGGACATTTACAGGTAAGATTAACCCATAAGCCCAACGCAGGAAGAGTGCTGAATTATCTGCGCATTGGAGACACAAAAGATCCAATCCAGGGCTGGGAGCCCACAGCACTGTCACACGTAAGTTGGTGTCTGCAGATGATGGCTGAAGGAATTTTTACTGGAACCAGGATACGATGCTCACAGCAGAGATGACCAGAGCTCCCGTGAAGCAACAGCAGCCATCCTCGATGACAGCAAGGCTCCGAGCTCCTTCCTTGATGAGAACAGCCTAGTCCCCTTCAGGAGAACCAGCTGCAGCAGAGCTTCTCCTGGAAACAGCCCTCAACTATCTTCTGCTCCTGTTGTCCTTTATTTTGCATCAGCAACAATCCTCAGGTGGCTCCTTTAACCCAGAATCACACCAATTTACTACAGCTGCATGTTCTGGCTCAAATTGACCACGATAATAAGTCCATCGTGATGACCCTTATCAAGAAGACCCTTCCTTTCCAGGCCACTGTATCAGGACAATACTGTGAGTGCAGGAAACGAAGCAGAGCAGGTATGATAAAAAAGGATAATAGGAAAGGTCAGAGAGGGGTGTGTGTTTGTGTGTGTGTGTGCATGCGCATGCACATGTGCATGCATCCACGTGCACACTTTACTCTTGCTCTTTTTAAACACAGTTTTTACCACTCTGAGAATTCTGTTACCTAGACTGGAAAATAAAAGTTCACATTAAGTAATACCCTGAACCTTGATTTCGGTAGTAGCCTTTTCCTTGTTTTTGAAATGGGAGCCACAGAGCAGTGACCCTTAGAATAAGTACTAGGTTTCAGCGAGTATACTTTTAGAAATCAGATCTGATGCTGAACTCTGTTGTTATTTTCTTTTTGAAAAGATTTTTTGAAGTTCACCATCATAGGTTATACATCATAGATTCCAATTTATTGATCAAGAACTGTTTAGGGCTAAGGATGAGAAAGGAAAAACTGAAATTTAAAGTGGCTGGTGAAGCCCCATGAACCCTGAAGAGGTGGATGTAAATAAAATAATGTCTTTAAAATATGTATATTAACTTAATGACACTATTAAACTTGGGTTAGCATTTTTATCGTTGCATGTTTTCTAAATCCATAGAAATTGAAAATGCAACTTCTTTGTTTAATGTTAAAATTATGTTTAATGAATTTTAAAATTTCAATGCTAGATATATTCTACAACTATTTCATATCTAAAATTAAAGAATTTATTGATTCTCAGTAAACTGATAATTTTATTTAAACTACAGTGGAAGTCACTCTTACCCTCACTTAAATGAATTTATTCTTAGTTTCGTTCTGTTTTCCAAAAATACATAGAATTCTTCTTTCTCTTTTCACTTATGTTCTATAAATTATCACAATGCAATTGCTGTGTACTTATTAATCTTTTCTATGCAGTATTTTGTGAGCTTATCCAATATTCTATTCGACTGCTTGAAGCATTTCTTTGTTGAATTGATATCCAGGTGTCAGATCCCTAAGGATTTTCCTGGGTTTGAAATCCAAACACTTGACTTTTAAGTGAATTTTAATGCAGAGAACATGTGCTCTATCCCTGGGCACCGAATTCTTTCAATACCAGTTACATTAACAATTACTGCGGGGCATCTAATGGATGCTGTGCAGTAAATAGAAGAGGGATGGGCCACAGCTAGCAAGGCCTTGAAAATGAAATTGGATAAGAACATTTTGGAAAAAAAATCAGGAAAGAATGAGGAGTCACTATTTTTACAAGTCTAGAGCATACAAGCCGAATGATCTCAGATAAGTTTTTTGGGAGGAAAATTTTCCAAAGTTTATATAAAAATGGTTCACCATCAAGTATCTTTATCTTGATAATTTATCTATGTACTTGGAATAAAATAACGTATTTCCTATGCCTTTGCCATAGTCCATTTCCCATTTGGGGTGTTGGTGTGCACGTGTGTGTGTGTGTGTGTGTGTGTGCATGTGCGTGTGTGTGTGTGTGTGTGTGTGTGTAGCTGCGCTATCATTATGTCAGGCATCAGTATGACGCCTTATATCACTGTCACTACAGCAAACATCAGTATACTATATTGACTCTGTATATCATGTCTCCTTATTTTCAAGGAACTTATCTACTTAAGAAAATAAGACGTGTCATCGCTTGCATTCTAAAAGCACTCATGTACTGAGAAACAGCTAAAGGCATTACCCAGATGCCAACTTTATTCTTAGAAATAACAATGCATTGTCTTGAATGTGACTTGGGGTATTTCAAAGAGAGCAAAATTTAACTTAAGACTACATTTTTAGCCAGAAATATAGTCAATAATTGAAATATATTTCATTTTTATTCTTAGATTTTTTTCAATAAGATTAACATCTCTCATCAGAGTGTTTTCACATGAAGGGATTGGCAAAATTTGATTTGTTGGCGTGAAAAGCAATAATGAATTCCAAATAGGTTGATTCATTAATATCTTTATTCAAACAGTAGCACCTTACTTAAATATTCAGTATTAACTTTTAAGAGATGAGGAAACTTGAGTGTAATAAATGTGTTATTTAAGTACTCTTCCTAGATATGGATATTGGCTTGAGATAGTCCATAATATGTTTAATGTCTATCTATCCATCTGTATCTATGTATATATATCTCTAGTTCACTAAGTTCTATGAATAGAAATATATTCGATGAATAGGAAAAAATGTGATATTATTAATATTTTCAAACAAATGAGACACAAAATATATAATTTTAAGACAAATTTAAAATGCTGGTTGTGAAGAAATTATAAGCAAATGACTAAGTAATAATTAATACAGTAGACAACTGTACAGAAAGGGATCATAGTTTGGAATCTAGCTGCAAACAAATTTCTGAAGTGGGAAAACTATTATGATCTGGCACTAAATGAATGAGCAGACAAGTGGGCCATGTTATTGGAAATGCTCAAAAAACCAAAGGACGTCAGAAGCAATGGACTTTGAGTGAAGAGATTCTTTTCTCTAGCCAGTTGCTTGCTCATTCACAATGTCACCTTTTCAGGGGACCCTAAAAAAGACTCTGGGATCCAAGTAAAGGACTAAAGTCTTCAGAGTTGAAAGAGCAGCGTGGACTCAGCGTGTGATTGCACACTCCAGCCATGTTTGAGCTTAGTAAGAACAGTGCGGCAATACTCTGTGTGTCAGCAGGCCCCCCGCATCTCCTTCACCAGTGCTGATTCTCACCGCAGAAGCACTGGTGGGACATGGCATTGAGTCATACTGGAAAGATGGTTTATCACAGCAAACAGGTACAGAGCAAAATTGGTAAAGGCAAAAATGCCACATGAATCACATTTCAGAGGAAAGTAAGCGTTGTTTTTCAAAGTCTCCAGTGACTTTACACAGGTTGCCCTTAATTCCCCCAACAAAAAGTTGTGACAATACATAGAAATGCTCTGTTCTAAGCAGAGCTGTTTCTTCACTAGCCCAGTGTTTTACTGGGGGGGGGGGCTAGTCATACATTCTTCCTCTACTTAGCACATACCCAAGTTCCGGACTGCCAGAGGTAAAGCAGCTATTCAACATAACCCATATTCTACGTAAAAATAGTTCAGGCACAGTGAGCCACATGCATATATTCTGGGATGGGTCGAACCCTCCTAAAATCCAAATTCCCAGATGCCAGATATGGGTCAAACTTGTAAGCAACAGAGCCTCACGGCTGTTAAAAGCAGTCTTGCTATGATGACTCTTTTCTGCACATACCATCAATAGAAATTCTACTTTTAACTACATAAAATAAATGGCCATTTCCCAATTATTTTGTCATGCTGAAAAAAATATAAAAAATTATGATATTTTAAGACCACTAGGGTAAATTAATTAGGTTGTTCAAAGAGGCAACAGGACCGGGCTTCCTTCCTCTTTCCACCACCTACTCGGAGGTCAACATGTGAGACCACATCGGTTCAGCCAAAATCCATTTGTGTCACAATGGGGATACTCTATGACTGGAAGAAAATATTGAATTTAATCACGAAGAAAGAATATAGGAAAAAGCTATTTGCAGTCTCGTTTTTAATACTGAAAAACTGTAGTGACTTACAAATCTATATACCAGAGAACGAATTAGTATTTTACATTAGTGCATTGTAGCATATTTCCAAAAATGAAACTAAATGATCGAAAGAAGCGTGTATCAAAATGACTAACTTTTACAAATATATGACTGAATGAAAATTATTAGGTTATACACCATTACTCAAGATAAAGTTATCGACTTGTGTACAATCCAAAATATATGTGTGCCTACTTATATGTGATAGAAGGTGAAAGATGCCTGGGAAAAGTTAAGACCAAATCCAAATAGTTCCTATGTTTGGCATGAGAAAAAAGAACAAGACCCGAGAAGACACTGTAAAGGATTTCAGGTGCATTTGTAATAGTGTACTCTTTAAAAAATATGAGCCGATAATGTAAAATTGCTAATACATTCTAAATTCTGGGGATAAGAACTTATATAACTATGATTTAGTTTTCCAAAATCAAATGTCTAACATGTCTCTCATAATAAATTCAGGATAGTTTCTATGCATCCACTTATATTGAGAGCATTTTAGCCTCTCTCACTAACAAGACTAGTTAAAAGTTTCTGCTATGGTCTTTAACACAATGTTCGTATTTCTAAGCCCTATGACAGAATTAACAGAATTCCAGGAGAGTTGGAAAAGCATGTTTGATGAGTCCTAAGTGTAGAAATAGCATTCATTATAGGCTGAGAATAAAGTGGTAGATGGCCTATAAAGCAGAACATTTTATCAAAGTCTATATTGCATTGAGTAGTTAATGACAGATGTTATTAATTCTAATTTTCCTTCTAGTGACATCTGGGAAGAATTGATCAGGTAACCTCCCAATTCCCAAATTCCATGTAACCACCCTTCTTAGTAAGTGCTTGTCCAATCCAGAAACTTCCGTTTCTGTAGGGAATTCTTCCCAGAGTGATAGCAGCTCTCTATACTGTGACCTTGTTCCCAAGCAGCATTGTGCTCTTTCATCCTCTGTGCACATATTCACCTTCTTTGTCAACATTATATCGGATGATAGGGGAGGAATAATAACAAATAACTGCTGTGAGTTTTTTGGGTTTTTACTATGTTCAAAATACAGCTTCAAGACATTAATAATTATAAGAATATTTTAAAGTCTCTGCTTTAATGTTAAGAAATTACCTCAAACAGAATCCTTGTTGTATGCCTTTTTCCTCCCTCTTAACATTGCCATGCGTTTCAAGGCAAAAACTTAAGATTTGCATTTCTTCACGTAACATGTTCAGGCGAATAACCTTACTCTTCCTCCTTACTTTGACATTTCTGCTAAATATTGTTCCATAATATCTGACTGGACCTTGAACTGTGTCTATATTTGTTTATTTCCAACGTCTTCTACTACAATAAAATCTATGGCACTCTGAGAGGCAGAGGCAGAAGGTTTGAGCCCAGTCTGGCAACTTAGTGACTTAGTGAGATCTTGTCTCAGAGATAAAAGAAATTAAAAAAAAGAGCTGTGGATATAGTTCAGGGTGAAAGTTCTGAGTTCAGTCCTCAGTGCTGGAAAGAATGTGAAGACTGAGTGCTTGTTGTTCATATTACACTCTTAATTTTACTGTAGGGTCTGTTGAGTTGGAGGGACTTACTCAAGATTTGTCAAATACATGAATTAGCAAGTTTCAGAGGAATGAATTTTTATAACTTCAGTGTTATCAATCAGAAAAAAAAAAAAAAAACACAGGAAGAGAAGGCGATATATCCAAGGGAATACAACCAGCAAATGGAAGACTCAAGTTTTAAACCTTAGTTCTGCACTACAGTTTCCTTTATCGATTCATATAATTTTGGGGGCTGTTATTTGGATCCTGAGCCTCACTGTGCACTAGTTTCTTGGGAGTCTAAGGCTCTAGTGTGATGAGTCCCAGGAGACTCTGTAGAGGTAGAGTGTGAGAGTCCTGCAGTATAGAGAGGAACAGTTTTGGCACCTGGGCCCGGCCAGGTCTTTGGTTTGACTCATCCTAAGAGAAAGAGTTAAGGGATGGAGGAACCCGGAGCGCCTCCTTGTGGCTGGCATATGCCATTAGCTAATGATTTTCAAATTTGTGAGAAACATGAAATCAAAAAAAGAGTTTGAAATAACTTAAACTTATATTAACCGTACCTTGACAAAAATAAACATTCATTCCATAAAATTAAAGTCCAACTAAGCTTGTTAACAGTTTATCAGCTTATTAGCAGTTTATCTAAATTTTAGCTCATGCATCTAGCAGAACGTAATACTCTCAGGAAATCTAGACTTATAAACCCGAACCTATAATTAGCATTCAATATGTCAGCAAAACTATCTTTCACTTATCACACATATTATTTCTAATTCCAACCTCAGTCAGGTAATTTGGGCTGACCACCATGGTTTCGCAGAGGCGAGACTGAGTGTAAAGACATTCAAGTAATCATTTGAAGGTCATAAAATCAATAAGGGTCAAACCAGGATTTCAACAATGGCTCATCTGACTTCAAAACCTGATGCTTGTTTTTACTACACCACCTGGGCTTGCACTAATTTATGAAAATGTCCCAATCTTGAGAAAATTGAGATGTATATCATTGATGTTTCCTGTATCTGCTTAGTTACTATTGCTGATGCTGTTGCTATTTATGTGAAAATGGCTGAAAGGGAAAAATATGAGTCACGGTATATACATCAAGTTGCTAATGTAGTCGCCGTCATGGCTTGTCGCTCTGCCACTTTCCCTCCCCAGCTGTCCAGGCCTTTGCATACAATGAGCTATTCCACATCTGATCTCCAGACTCCTGAGTTAGGTGGCTGCTCGGTCCCTTGGGATCCCACAGTTGTGCCTTAGTGCTGGGGGTTGCTTTCTAAGCATGCGCCTTAGGTCTCTTTTGCATACCCAGAGCTACTGAGCAGGTTGCTGCTTATTACACTTAAGCAGCGATTTGGGGAGCAAAATCAGGCTACCTGCAAGATTTAATGGTCTTTCAAAGGTGCCTGATACAATTTGCTGAAAAAATCTAGCTTGTTCTATAAGAAATTAATTCATACATTAAGATCCAACAATAAGTGCTACAGAATTAAAAACAATTCTTTAATCATTAAAATATATTTTTCCCATAGTGAATTGAAGAAATAGTCAAAAAATCACCTATACTGCATGTATCACAGGACAATTTGCTGCTCTATGTGTCTATGGCTTTGGCAATTACACTCGGTCATGACCAAAGTCATTTGTTTGATTCTTACAAGGTGAGAGGAGAGGAAATGTGTTGTTATGATATCGTGGACGTGGGAGAAGGATTGTTCTCCCCGAATAACCTGGCTCCGTGATTTCTTGAAATTCAAAGAGCAAACACCAGCAAATTAGTTCATTTGCATCGCTGCACAGTGTTTCGAAAAGACATTGCTGATTCTGTTCCCTCGCTGGTCCCTCTTCCTAGAGGTCACAGTTGGTGTGTTCCCCAAGTCCAGGTGAGGTCAGGGCGCCGCTGGGGAGAGTAGCCTCAGAGAGCGCGGCCGGCCAGCCGGAGCCGCGAGCCTCTGGCGGCAGCGGACGAGCCTCTGAAGCATCTGAGCTGGAAGGGAATTAAAGCAGCATCGCTGCAGAGATTGAGCAACTTGTAATGCTTGCTGCCAGACACCACAAATTTAATTCCGCTGTTGGTCACAAAGGCTGCGTTTCGCCTGAGTTCTACTGAGGCAAAGAATTGTACTGAGCCGTTTTCAAACGCAAACCTCTATGTGGATTCTTTGGCATTAGGATTTTTGTCAGTCTATCACAAAGTTCATCAAACGATTTCTTTTTGGGACTTGCGTTGCCTGGTGCTGGATGGAAAGATGGGGAGATTAATTTGAACTGTAATGAAAATTAGCTGTGCTGTTTGGTTTCGTGTTGCGATTGTCATCATGGAGGTCAGTGCTAATGATGTGTCAGGCTCTCTCTGACAGTGTGCACACAGACACAGTGTACTCAGGGCTCAGCACTGCCATTCTCAGAAGATGAGAAGGTACCGAAGTGTCAAATGGGGACCGTGCAGGCGACAGCTGATGTGTCTTGGATCGCCACCCTGAGTGGGCTTCTCCTTTCCTGTAATAGTAAAATGATTTTTTTTTTAATCGAAGTCACGTGTGTTTATAGTAAATTGTTCCACCAGATATTTTAAAAGTCCTTATGGGTAGAAAAAAAAATAGAATTATTGGAGAATCTTTCAGAAACTTTTTTTAATAAATGATGAAATATGTATGCTACATTGCAAGTCAATTATGTTAATGCTCTTTGTGATTGGTATTCATTTCCGTGGAGAGTGAATTGTTTCAGTCTAGAAAATATTGGTAAAGCAGACACTGACAAAAGTGTATCTGTTCATGTATGAAACAAAAATCCCATATTAATTGATTTTATAATTTCATGTGTGTTAAATTTCCTTTTTTCCTTATGTTAATATTTTTATAATTTGAGAATATAAATACTATTCAAATTACCAAGAAAGATAATATGAACTAACTCAAAAAGTGGTGAATCTATTCTCATTTTATGTCTTCTTTTGTCACCTTTAAGCATAATCTTCTGGAAGTCTATGGGTGGAGAGAAAACTCCTTTTATATACCAATTTCTCATATAGGCCATCATTTGAAAAATACATTTTTGTGAAAGAATTTTAGTAGTTCACATTCCATTATAGAAAATACATAATTCCATTACAAACTATTGTCTTTTGTGACAGTTTTAAAATGCACATTTTAATACACAAAAATGTTTTAGGAATTATATGTGATCAAAATCGAGAAGATTTATTTTATCATTATACATATCTTTATTTTTAATATACTTGTTTAATGTGCACTTTGAATTATTGGAAAGAGATCTGTGATTCCACAAGTTCTATTAATTAAGTAGGACAGAAAATATACTTCCATTTGGATGTAAATGAGCATTAGAGAGTTTATGCTGAAGTCACTTAAATGGTATTCTCTTTAACTGCAGAGCAGAAGGGAATTCAACACATCTAGAGATGAGTGGCATTTTTTTCTAACCTCTCTGTCCTTTCCTCATGAAAATGCTTAGCTACTCTTGGGAAGCACAGGTGTTGAACAAAGGACAAGGTCCAAGGCTGAGCCTTTGGGAGGGTTAGCAGAGAAATTCGACCAATGGAATGACCAGCTGAAAAATGTCAGATCCAATATGCCAGTCGCCAGAAAAAAGGTGACAACCTGAAGGGGTGATGGTGCCAGCTTGGTGCTGAACTCAATCTAGAAACACTCTTACTACTGGCTTCACTTATTTATTTATTTATTTTGGTATTAGCAGAAACATTCGTAGAAGATACAAGCAGATGTATGGAATTAATACTTCAAAACTGTTCTAAAAATTTCTGTAAAAAAGAAGAAAGGAAACTTTTATTGAAAGAAAAATCTCAGTGTATCATACAGATGTAAAATGCAACTTTTTCAATATAAATATTTCTGTTCAAGAAAAGTGTGTGTATCTGCCTTGTCTTTAATAGAGGAAAGTTATATTCTCAAGATATAAGATCTTTAACATGAAGAATATAGAACTATAAAAAAAATCGGAAGAATTTTTACCTGGAAGCACACACCGATTAATTAGAAATAAGTATTATTTCATGATGAGAATAAAAATAAAAAAAACAAGTGCAACTATATAATTATCAAATTAATGCAGTAGGTAATCAGTGTCCAATGAGAGGGCCTATGGATTTGCTGGGTATTACAAAATTATTTTTAACTTGCTTTTGAATTCTGATTTCTCTTTATTAACAGGAAAAAATGCTATAACTCATTGCCACATATCATATTTGGTACTATATTTATGCTTGAATTACCTCTTTTTTTAAATTTTTTTTAAATTTTATTTTAAACCAAGAACATGTATTGGTGCGTTTTACATATAATGGTTGGATTACCTCTTAACATTAGCCACAAAACATACTGAGTTGCAGTGCAGTTTCATTGTCAGTAGGTTACATAATCTGCCAATTAAAATAAAAATGAATGCCAGGTGTTTAGCACCAACTTATTAAAGTTTCCAGGATAAGCTTGGCCTGAACCTACAGCTGCATTAAAAGTATATATCATAAAAATCAAAAAAAGAAGAAACCAAAAACTCAGTTCGTAGACTCTTTCTACCAAAAAGGGGCAGGAGTTGGGACAGTAAAAAGAAGAAAAATGTATCTTTGATATACGTTAGCCTTTTCGCCTGCTTGTTTAGCTATGTACTTTTCTTGGTTTTTGTTTTATAGTTGCACTCTGACCACTAGTATAGTTTTCAACCTGGTGTGACAATACAAATATTGGAATGTGTAACTTCTTTTGAAAGAGAGAAGATGAATTTTATTAGCTATTCAAATGTTTTCTCAAATTTTAGAAGGGAAAATATAGAATGCTTCCCAGGGAAAACTTAATAATTCGAAATGTGAGAAATTAAAGCCATTCAGATTTGCAGATGAATTTTAGATGCATTTATACTCACTACATAGTTCTTATTCTTAATTATCTTCCAAAAATTTAAAGTTGGCATATGTTTAACTTTAATTGTTAATATGGTGCAGTTTTTGTTGAATGGAGTTCTCTTCACTAGTTTGTATGAGAATGAAAAATTTTAAAGCAATCAGCATGTAGAATGCATAAATGTGGGGATGCGCACAGTGTTGCTGGGTACATGGTACAGAGTTCAAATCCATAACTACACCCACTTAATAGTCGTTATGTGAACAACACACAATCCCAGGCAGAGCCAGACCTTCTGTTCTTTCCCACCTGCTCAAGGACAACACTCCTATTCGCTTTTATCCTCTGCATTGTTTCATACTATATTATGTCTAAATCATACAAGCAGCTTGTAGTACTATTTTAAAGACAAATGGATGTTTTGTGTCCTTATAGTGACTATGGCATATCTCTGCTCCTATAAAGCTTCCTACTAAATGGGCTTTATCTGTACTCATTATCTCCTAAACACACACTAATCTTTTTTTCTCCTAAACAGTCGATCAAAAGTCATTGTGAGGGTGCAAATAACTACCAGGGAATAAATGTTAATTTGCACTTACAGAGGAGAATTTTAATTCAGATTACACTTTCAGTGGGTTTAGTCCAAGGTCAACTGACTGAAAGGTAGACGCGGTGTGGAGAGGAAAGCTGTTCTCTGCATATTAGCCAGAAAAGAAAGAGAGACAAAGAGAAAAGAGAGAGAGACCAAGGACAGGAATCCAACTTTCCAGGCCATACATCTAGTGACCCACACCCCCTTTGACCCACCTACCTCCAAACAGGAGACTTTTCAAAAACATTTTAGATGTAAATCATTACATTGTGCTCTAACAAACTCATAACAGATTCATGATTGCACTTTAATTCTTTGCTCTACCCTTAGTGCCTAAAATAGTGAATGGTGCAGGTTAAATTAAGATGCTTGAATGATTGAATAAGTAAAATCAAAAAAGAAATTTTTGGTATATTGTACGACATTTTAGCCCATAGTAAATAGCTCTAAATTGACCTCTTTGGGGATACAGTTTTTTCACCTGCAATACAGCAATTTAATAACATAGATATCAAAAATGTCATCTCTTTCTGCTAAGTCAACAAGGACAATAAAGCTAATTGAGGTGTTTTTTGCTTGTGTGTGTGTGTGTGTGTGTGTGTGTGTGTGTGTGTGTGTCTGTGTTTACTACAGGGATTTCCATTTGGGTTGGTGATGTATTTAACAATTCAGGCTAGATTTTATTAGCTTCTTTTTATTATACCCTTTAATTTGGGGCATAAATTAATTAGTGTCATTTGAACAGTGCTGCGTTTATTCACCACTTCACTTTACACAACTTTCTGATTCTAAAACCAGTATTAATTACAGTGACACCACCATGAAATCCACACTGTTCTTCCGTACTTATAATGTAATTTATAAATGTCATGAAAATGAATTAACTGTAAATTGTGAAGGATTTAGTTACTGTATAAACATGAAGTTTTGGATTCCCTCTTACTTTCTTTTGTTTGTAATTTTTTATTGTACATTCACATTTGTTGGCAGTTTCTCTAGAGATAAACACAGGTACAAAGACAGCTGTATTGAATTGGAGATCGCTGTATCTTCTGCCTACATAAAATCATTCATACTAATGTGTTTTTTGGCCTATGTTCATCCCAGAAGATTTGTATTTTATTTTACTTGGAATTCCCAGAAGTACATCTTCAGAGAGGTTTAGAATCTAAAAATTCAGGTCCTAAACACACAAAGTAGTAGATGATTTTGAAATACTAGGTGGGAAGCAGGCCCTTGTTTTTTCATGGAGGTACTCTTCATTTAACAACTTAGTCTGTTCCGGGACTAGGTTGTTAAATTAATTGGTCACTATGTATATAGTGAATCGTATACAGTATGTACATTACAATGTCCAGAACAAAGAAGTTGGAGGAAACTCCAACTTGATGACTTTGCTTTTATTTGCATAACTCTTACTTGCAGTACTGTAATGTATAACAGAACATACAACTACAGTACTGAACTGTACAGTACAGTCAGCAATAATAGTGCCATATAAGCAAGGTGTACAGTACCAAAAAAAAAAAAAAAAGGCATTGCGTCTCTATAAACAAGAGTTACAAAACCACACAAAAAAGAAGTTGAGTTGTAAGTCAGAATGTCACACCTTGGCTGTAAAGTCCAAACAATCATTAAGCAGGTAGGTTGCTGAAGGAGGAATATCTGTATATTAATGTACTATTCATAGACCACCAGAAACTATCTATGCTTTTAGTTAATAATATTCCTCAAGATATAATTTTTTTTGATTCCTTTATTTCAGGAAGGATCTTTATCTCTGGCTCGCCACCTAACTTAATTCCAAGGCCTAGTTCATTGTCCTCTCTGTAGCTCACACTGTAGTTTCTACAGATGAAGAATCTAAGCCTTAAAGCTGAATTCCACCAGGGTATTTAGGCACCCCACAAACACACACATATACACACATTTACTTTCCTGGTTGGACGTTCCTGCTTCATGACTATTCTCAAATCTAATTCTCCTACATTTTTGTGGTATTTTTCATTTCTTCAGTCTTTTAGGACTTTTTTAAAGTTTAAATTAAATTAGTTTCAACTAACAAAAAACATAAAAATCATACATACTTATAGGCTACCATGTGATACTTCTACACAAGTATACATTGTACAACATGTAAATCAGGTTAAACATCCTACATCTTCAAACATTTATCATTTATTTATGATGACAAAATTCAAAATTCTTTCTTCTAGCTTTTTAAATTACAGGCTGTATCATTGTTGTCTATAGTCACCCTACTGTAAAATAGCACATCAAATCTTCTTAAATTGTCTACATTTGTTATATAACTGTAATATAATGCACTTTTACCAGTCTCTCCCCTTCCCTTCCTTTTACCCACTCTCTCAAGCCTTTACTAACACTGTTCTACTCTCAATTTCTAGGTCAACTTTTATTAATTCCACAAATGGGTGATATGATGTAGTAATGATCTTTCTATACTTGGTTTAATCCAGCTAACACAATGAGCTCTAGTTCCATCTATGTTGTAGCAGTTGGGAGGATTTCATTAGTTTTTATGGCTGAATAGTATTTCATTATGGATACAAACCATATTTTCTTTATCATTTTGTAATGGATGGTCACTTTAGTTGTTTCCATGTCTTGTTTATTGTCAACAATGTTTCAATAAGCTTGGGATGCAGATGTTCCTTTGACATACCGATTTTATTTCTTTTGAATACATACCTAGAACTGCTGGGATCTGTGGTCTTTTCATCGTTAACTTTTTGGGTAACGTCTGTGTTGTTTTCTGTAGTGGCTTTATTACTTTCCTTTCCAGGCCAATGATGGGCAAAGATTACCTTTTCTTCACATCTTGCCAGCACTTCTTAATTTTTGTCTTCTTGATAGCCTTTCTTGCTGGAGTGAACTGATATCTCCCTCTGGTTTTCGTTTGTATTTCTTTGATATTTAGTGACACTGAGCATTTTCTCACATACCTACTGGCCATTTGATGTCTTCTTTTCAGAAATGTCTATTTACGGTGTCTTATCAATTTTTAAACCAGGTTTTTAAATTTTTCTTCTATTGATATTTTGAGTTTTATATATGTTCTATGTTTTTAATTCTTGTCAGATATATACTTTGCAAATATTTTCTCCCATTCTTCAGGTTGTGTCTGGAAACAGCATAGTTTTGATTGTTTCCTTTGCCATGAAGAGCTTTTTAGTTTCATGAATCCCATTTTTCTATGTTTGCTTTTGTTTCCTGTGCTTTTGGGATCTTGTCCAAACAGCGCTTGCCCATTCCATTGCCTTTAAGCATTTTGCCGAATTTTTGCCTAGTAGTTGCATGATTTCAAAATATACATTTAAATTTCCAATCCCTTTTGAATTGAATTTTGTAGTTGGTGAGAGAAAAGAATAATTTTGTTCTTTGCACATAGTTACTCAATCCCAGTGCCTTGTGTTGAAAAGATTGTTCTCCAATGCATGTGTTTAAAAGTAACCTTGATGAAAATAAGTCGGCCAGGAGTGTATGTGTTTACTTCTAGGTTCTCTATTCTGCTGTGTTGGTCTGAGTGCCACTTTCTTTCTTTCTTTTTTTTTTTTTTTTTTTTTTTGGTGCTAGGGATCGAACTCAGGGCCTTGTGCTTACGAGGCAAGCACTCTGACCACTGAGCTAAACCCCCAGCCCCTCTGAGTGCCACTTTCTATGCCATTACCATATATCTTTGATTACTACCCCCGTGTAATGTATTTTGAAGTTGGGTAGTGTAATGTCTTCTGCTTGTTCTTTTTGTTCAAGATTGCTTTTGCTAGGGATATTCTTCTGATGCTGTACATACTGCGAGATACTTCTGTTTAACTCTGTGAAGAATATCATTGGTATTTTTGTAGAGATTGCATTTTGAATCTTAGACCACTTTGGGTAGTATGGATATTTTAACAATATTGAGTCTTCTGACCCATAAATATGGGCTATTCTTCCTTTGAGTGTGGAGGGTGGATGGGTGTGTATGACTTCTTTAGTTCTTTTCATCAATATTTTGTAGTATTCAACACAGAACTCTAAACAACTTTCAGTTAAATGTATTCCTAGTTGTTTTATTTTACTTCACTTCTTGTAGCTATTGTGTGTATTCATCAGATAATTTACTGTTGGCATATCACAATTTTTGTATGTTGACTTTATGTTGTATGCTAACTTCATGTACTGAGTTTTTGGTGCCATATTTGATGTTTTTCTAAATATAAGATTGTGTCTTTTGTGAACAGTGAGAATTTGATTTATTCTTTTCTGATCTGGATGGCCTTTATTTCCCTCTCTTGGTAATTGCTCTGACTAGGCCTTCCACTACTGTGTTGAACATAAATAGTGAAAACATTTTTCTTGTACCAAGTCTTAGAGAGAAAGTTTTTAATTTTCCCAGTTCTGGATAATGTTTCCTGTTGGTTTACTATATACAGCCTTCATAGTGTTGAAGTATTATTATAAATATAAGAGAAAAAGCCAAAAAGAGAAAATATACTAATAAAAACTCTACACTTGCACTGTATTACTCTACATTTTGCATTTTTATGTCCCATTCTACATATTTACATATTGTCAATCTCTTAGCACATTAATGTAGCTACTATCATTAATTTTTATGCTACAGGTATTAGCGACTTGTACATGTTTGCGATATTACAGCACTATGAATTTATTTATATAATTACTCTTTTAAGCAAGTCTTACACACCCCAAGGGTTTCTTTTATTCATTAATGTCTCCTTCTTTCATCATGATGTCCCTTCTCTTCTCATTGGATAGCTCTGGTGGAGATAGAGTCTCTTAGCTTTTGTTTGACTAGCAATATCTCTATCCCTCCCTAATTTCTAAAAAATAACTTCTGTGAGTATAGTACTCTTGATTGGCAGTTTTTTTTGTTGTTGTTGTTTTGTTTTATTGTTTGAAACTTTAATTTCACTATCTTCAGGCCTGTGATAGTTTAGCTGGGAAGTCTGCTTTCAGGAGAACTGGGACTCCCTTTTGTGTTATTTGTCCCTTTTTTCTTATGGTCTTGAGGACCTTGTCTTTATATTTCACGTTTGATATCTTGATTCTGAATTATCTCGGACTTGGTCTTGATTGAGTTACATGTGATTTGTCATATTTGATCTCTTGCACAAGAAGATGTACTTGTGCTTTTCTTTATGTTTAGGGATTTTTCTTTTATTATTTCTTTGAATAACTTTTCTACCTCTTTGGTATTCTCACATCTGTTTTGAACCCCTAGAATCCAAATATCTGCTTTTTAATGCTCTCTCAAAGTTCCCATAAGCTTTCTTCCTTCATCTTAATTTTATTTTCTCCTTTATATATTTTCAAATAGATTGTCTTTGAATTCTACTTCTTTCTTCTGTTTACCTGTTCTACTATTGATGCTTGTCCTTTATCATTTTTTAACTTCAATGATGTACTTGTCGGCTCAAGAATTTCTATTTTCCTTTTTGTAATCACTTCCGTCTTTTTTGTTAAGTTTTTCTTTTAACATATTTAGTTATTTCTTTGTGTTCTCTCTAAGCTCATGAAACTACCTTAAAGCAGCAGTTTTTAATCCTCCAATCCAGAGTACTCCCATACTGGGTAGTGTATGAACATTTTTGGCTCCTTACTTTGTTGGGTGAGGTCATGGTTACCTAGCTGTTGTTGATGGTGTGTAACATCTGAACATTAGATGTTTATCCCAGTCTTTGTAATGTAGCTTTATTTGTGCGTCTTTCCAGGATTTATAAACAAAGCGTTATTTTCTCTGAGCGTGTAGTCACTTTACAATATTACCACTAGATGGTGGCCTAAAATCAGTTTTGCCGGGTCTGGCCTTGATGTAATTTAGCCATTCCATCACTAGAGGGCACTCCAAGCCCAGATTTCTCTCCAATCTGCCTTTGGTGTGCTACTTGGCATTCACAAGAAAAATGCCTGAAAGGTGTAGTCTGTCCCCACAAATGTTTCTCCAGGGCTGGGTGGGCTTAGATACCTCATTCACAGCCAGCAGCCTGGGGTCAAACACCGAAGGATTCTGCCCATCTCTGCACAGCCTCCATGTGGAGGAAAAAGCCCAGACTCTTAGGTCACTTCCATGGTCACCAGTGCAACAATGTTGTGCCAAACCTCGCCCAGGCCCAGAAACACTAGTGTTTCTGAAGTTTGACAGAATAAGACCAGGGCCGAGTGTGGCAGGCTTCGGCCTGGCGCTGGCTCTCACCGCAGCAGCCCCGACTTGGAGCTCCGCTGGGCTCTGTGCGAGCTGCCTGCACCGGGTGGAGGAGGACGGAAGGAGCAGCCCCTCAACAGGCCGGAGCATTTCTAGGAGCAGAGTCTGTGTCCTCTGGGCGCTGTCCGGCGCTGTTTCAACTTAGATGCGGTACTGATTTTGAGCCTGCGCCCTGAACTTACTTTCTTCTTCTGCCCTCAGGTGGAGTTTATCTCTCTCCACATTGCTTGAGATTGTAGAAGTGGCCCAGGTAACTTTCTTTCCTGCCTCCTTCCACGCAGCTTTTCTTACTGGCGTATCATAACAGTCACTGTGGCCCCGCAGCGGGCTTGCTCAGCGCGCGTGTGAACGTAGTTTGCTGTGTGAATAGCCCTGCAGGCGGGTATATTCGTGGGTGGGCCGTCGCAGAAGATCTCACTCAGCGGATCTCTCTGGCTTTGTCTCCTATTCTGTGTGTCTTAGAGGCAGCAGCTTAGGAAGTTTCCAGCGTAAGTTACTTTAAACAGATCTCCTTTTTAATTTCTTCTTTAAAAATATTTTTACCTTTATATTTGCTTCTCACTAACAGAATAAATAAAATTAAGAGATACAGAAGAGTGATGTCTTGGGTTTTTTTTAATATGACATGATTCTTTCTTACATATGAAAAATTCTTTTATACAGTACTTTAAATTTTATGGCTGCAATCGGAGGAAACAAAAAATTCTAATTGTTGCAATGACATTGATGGCCGTTTTTTGAGAAAATTCCTGTGGCTGATGACAAACTGGAATTGCAGAATAATCGGGGAGAGATTCAGATTGAATTTCAAGTCAATTATTCATTACAAACAAAGTCCCTTCAAAACTTATGACCTACATAATAGAATTTGCCCCCACACAAGACATCAGACGCAGCATAAAGTCATTAAGTTTTCAGACTTATATATTCACAGGAAAACTATCTCTGTAAATATAGCTCACCACAAATCATATCAAATAACTCACACTTCACAAATGTTCTAACTCCACCTGTAACACCAACTCCAACTTTTCAGTTCTAGAAAGTAAAATTAGCTTTCCTTAGATTTTTTTATAACCTTTGAGGTACACTAATTTTTATTACAGTGGTAAACCGAAAATCACAAACGTTGATCTCTTGTTGTTGCCATTTAAAAGTTTTGCTGTACAATAATATCAAACTATAAATGATCGGTTATGGCAATAATTAAGGTATTTCACTAATTTGGTAGTATGGTCAATGACTGTGTGATGTTGACCTATGAACTTTAAAAGAAATGATGATGTAATGACACTATAAACTGTTTAGAAAGAAGCAAAAGAATAGAACTAGATTTTGAATCTCTGAACTACTGTTTTATACCCTATAGTATTAGAAAATTATTGAAAACATAAACATATTATTTAAATTTTCTTATATTTGATATATTTCCTCAATAGAAATGCACATTTATATTTTCTTTTTTTTGAAAATGCTTAGAGTAATGATTATAAATTATATCTAAGTATAAGCAATGTATCATATTCATCTCTTATCCTTTTATCAATCCATTGGTGGTTACCTATTGTTCTATAATTGTAGATATATTTAATTTAGGAAATTAATATTTTAAGGAGAAATCCTATTAATAAAATGTTATTATTTCAGTTTAAATTTTAAAATTAATTTCAAACTCATGACCAAATTATTTAGAGTGAAAATTTTGGAAGGTCTGTAAATTCATGCTAATAATTCACTTATTCCACATAGTAAGAAGTGGTTAATGGCAATGGTTCGTCTTTTTCCTGTGAAAGGAAGTTTACCAATATACTTATTTTAAAGATCATGATTTTAATGTTATATTTAAGCATTATTTGTCCATCCCAAGGTCATAAAGATTTTCTCCCAAATTATATGTAGGTTTATATGGATTGATTTTCAAATATATTGAACCAGCTGTGCATTCCTGAGAACCTTCATTGCTGTACTCAATTTTTTAATATTTTGCTGAGAATTTTTCTGTTTATGTTCATGAGAAATATTGATTTACTGTTCTCTCTCTCTGTCTCTCTCTCTGTCTCTGATATTGATGTAACACTCCTTTTCTATTTTACAGAAGCACTTACATAGAATTGATATTGTTTCTCTTTAAATGATTTGTGGACTTGTTCCAGTGAAACCATCTAGGTTGAATGATCTTTTTCCCCAGGAAGTATTAAAATGTTAATATAATAGTTCACTTTTCTAACAGTTATAATATTCTTCACATTCTATCTTAGGAAAATTTGGTAGTCTATTGTTGTTCAAAAACTAGTTCGTTTTAGCTGTTATCACATGTATGCCCATGGAGTTTGTGCAATAGTTTCTGTTATCTTTTTAAGGTCACTTTTGTCTGTAGTAAAGCTACTGTTTCATTTCCGATATTAGCAACTTGTTTCTTTACTCTGTTGGTCAGTCTTGCTAGAAGGTTATTATGCCTTACTTTTAACTCTTTTGTTTCCTATATAGTGTTACATTTTTTATTATTACTTCATGTTATCTGTTGCCTTTCCTAGTACATCAGTACAGTCTTTCTCCTTGAGAATGTACTAGATATCAAAACACATACAAACAACTTTTCGGTATATTGGAAATAATAGTTCACAAATAAAATGTCGAAAACTTATCATTGACTAATTCCACTTTCTCTTTCCTTTTTATGTTATAGTTTTCCTATATATTACCTCTCTAAGTATTCAGAACCCTACAAGACTATCTATTACTTTAAATGAATCCACAGAATAGCCTTTTATATTCATTTGGATATCTACCATCCTATTGTTCTTTATTTTCTGACATTCCAAGTTCTCTTCTGGTCTTATTTCCTTTCTCCTTGAGAAATTCTTTTAGCAAATATATTAGAATGTTTTTACCGTTTATGAATTCTCTGAATTTTCTCTTGTTTGACAGTGTCACTATTTTACTTTCATTCCTAAAGGATACTGTGGTACTTGGGATACTATCCCTCAAAGGCCCATTTGTTAAAGTCTTCACCCTCAGAGTGGCACTACTGGGTATGGTGGGAGCTGGAAAGTGAGGGCCTATGGGAGGCTCTCAGGTTACGGGGTGCACGTTTCTTTCGGCTGCCCGGCTCACTTCTCTGTAGGTTCTGCTGCCATGATGTGGGACCCAAACAGCCCGTCGTCGATAAGACCACCAAAACTAGGAGCCAAACTAAAGCTTTTTATACATAAATAATCTAAAGTTTCATTATAGTGATAGAAAGCTGACCAGCACAGAGAATTTTACTGAATATAACACTGAGATTATATTATGTTTTAACAGTTGAAAAAGCTGTGCAATTTCATTCTGGCTTCTATGATTTCCTGTGACAAATATTCAGTGATCTGAATTTTTCATCCCCACAGGTGATAAATTGATTCTCTGTATCATGCTTCTTCTTTCCCTTTAGCGCTTCAACACCATAAATGTTAGACCTTTACTAATATCTCGCAAGTGTTTTAGGCTCTCTGTTAATATTTTTAAAATATTTTTTCTTGTGTTTAGATACATTTTTGGATTTTTCTTCACATTCCTTCACTTACTTCTTTGCCATCTTATTTCTCCCCATGTAGTGAGTTTGGAAATCTTAGTTGTACTTTTAAATTCTAAATTACCCATTAGTTCTTTTTTGCGTCATCTAATTCTTTGCCGGGACATTTTATATTTCTACTGTTTTGACAGCATTATTCGCATTATTCTTTTTGGGGGGGCAAGGGGTGCTTGAGATCGAATTCAGGGTCTTGCACTTGCTATGCAAGTGCTCTATCACTGAGCTAAATCCTCAACCCAAGAGCATTATTCCTGTTGGAATTTTTTTTTAAAAAAATTTATTGTCAGACAATTCCATATCTGTTCAATCTCCATCTTTCCATCTGTTGATTATCTTTTCTAATTCAAACTGAGATTTGCCTTATATTTTAGTTGTATCCTTTTCATTTTGAATATTATGCTATGAATTTCTGGGTCATAGTTAAAGCCTATAGAGCATGCGCCAGTTTTCCTTCAAGAAACACTTGATCTTAGATTCAGGTCTCAAGTTAAAACCCAGTCTCTGTGGGACATGAATGTTAGTTACCAAAATTTCGAGATGCTATTTGATCTGTCCTGCAGATGTGACATCCACAGAGTAGATTTT